>DWJZ01000960.1:0-26580 GCA_018249125.1 Asbolis capucinus | reverse complement strand
AGTTATAATAAAATCAATAACTTGTTAGTTTACTTAGTTTTTGATTTTCTAAGAACTTTCAGTTTGACCCTCGTATGATAACTTTTATATTTTCGCCGCAATAAATACTTTCATATGTTAAAAAGTAGTAATTTCACTTTAATCATTCTTGACCATGCGGGCAACGTGAGTATACCTGTAAGATGTAAAAAAAAATTCCTGAACATCTTCATTTTATCTGCGATTTACTGTTTTATTAGCTGGTATTTTTGATCATTTTGCGTTTTATCTAAAAATGCTGTATCAAGTTTATGTATTATGATGATGATGATGATCACGTGATGGTGATAAATGTACAAATTTTGAGCATGTCTAAAATGTGAAAATAAATGTTCATCTAAATTGTAGAACGAGCTAGTGCGATATTGAGCTAGTGCGCCGGCGGCCGCGGGGGAATAGCTGCGTACGTCACGACCTCCGACATACTCTGGGGTCGGCACTCATCTAACGACGCGGCACCGGCACAGCGCACCGCTCCTTGCGCAGCTCCTCATGATGTCACAAATATTTTCCCACTACTGACATTCACACACCTTTCCTCATTTTATTCTTGTGCCGCATATATTAATCGAGATCCAATGGATGATGCAGTCTTCTTACGTGCTCATTATGCTTTTATGACTTAAAGAACTCCTTAAATTTTCCCAAAATATAACAGAATGCGGTTAGGAGCCAGTAGTTTTTACACCCACTTTCCTTATTCATTTGCTATTCGTCGATCGTGCTCAAGAGGGTTACTAAGTCGATTAGTAAGTGAAATGAAATGAAACGCGCTTATGATCTAAATTGACTTCGTCTTGGGAACGAAAAGTTCACTTAATGAAAGTAAAAATTTAACAATAAAAAGTGTAAAACAGTAACACCTTAACACGACACCTGATTTATTAATAGTAACAGATTAGTCTGTCCGACATACGGGACCGCAGCATTTCGTGGTAGTTTCAAGTCTAGTACCCCCAAATGCTGGAACAACTTACTCGTACCTCCATCTGCAGCCTGAAAACAATATCAAATTTCAAAATTAAATTTAAAACTTATTTGTTGGACAATCAGAAAATCTTGTAATGCGTGCACACATACACAAACACACACTCACTGAGGCATGCATACACATAATGTCTTTAGGTACATAATTAAATTTACAGTAAGAGTAACTACTGAGATAGGTGTCTGACCTGCCAGTATTCCGATACCGACAAAATATATGAAACTTGATTGTAATATTCATTTTTAACTGAGTACACGCCAATATTTGTTTATTTCTCAATATAGTTAGTACTATGTTGTTGTAAATAAAGTTAGTTATTACTAATTTCTAATTATGATTTGTTTTAGTATTGTACAAAAAATTGTGTAGCTATTGTAATAAACTTTAGTGCTATATTGTCTACGAACGAATAACTATACCTGAGCTCAAAATTGTAGAAAGCATCTTGTTATTTCAATGATCACCGCTCACAGGTGTACCCACGACTGACGGCCACTGAAACATCAGGGCTGTGAGTAATACCACGCAATTATCTGAGTGCGACCCTTTATTGTTCTTGACATCTCTACAAATGCAACTTTCTGCTACAATTATTATTTTATAAACTTGTCATTTCTTTTTTAAATTTAATGGTGTAGGGTATCTCTGACAAAATAAATGTATTTTTCTTTCTTTTTTACCTATTTATAATCCATACTGTAAATTTCAAGAACTTAGAGCGAGGTGAGGTACGGAGTCGTTAGATAGGCGGGGACCTTAACAGTGCGCCACGCGGCGCGGCGGCAGTTCGTGCCCACATGTATGTATGTCGCCATCCTGCACCTACTCATGATGCTGGAAATTCGTAGGTCAATCATTCTCCTGTTAATAGTATGAATTACTATGTCGTCCACCACTTGGAGCACGGGTGCTCTACCTTTTTGATAGTCGGGCCAATGAGGTATCATATATTTACTGCGGGCCACTGGTAATTTCAAGTTAACTACTCTCAGGACTTGCATAATAAAAAAGTTCTAAAAACTTGTTTACGCGTGCTATTTAAAATCCGTTCACGGGTCACTTTATGGCTTTGATTTAGAGCGTCAGTTGGACGGTTCTTAACAGAACAATAAAAATAACCTTATAAATACAGACAGACGAGACCAATCACATGATGTGATTATAATTATTACGGTGAAGGGTTGGAACCTCCCATCTTCATAATTCACGACTCCGCTTTATAAGTCTTGACTTTCGTTAAGGCTATATTGTTAAGTCGAAGCAAATTATTTAATTTGAAACATGGCAGACATGTCCGGCGGCGGCGGCGGCGGCACGGGCGGAGGAAGCGCGGCACGTGGGGCGAATGCCGCCGTCGCCGTCGCCGCCGCGACTGCTGGAGACAGCAAACACAGCATTGTCTGCGAGGATCTCTTGTCTGAGGTCAACCACGACTACATCATCTATTGAATCTATTCTGGCACTTTTTCTGACAAAACATCAATACCAATGGACCTCATATCGTACAACGTTGTGTACCAACCGATTGGTGTAATTTATTAATAGCGCTGTTATGAATCGTCGAACGTAATGGACGTGCATTATCAAAATAATGACACGTCAAAATGCAACGTTGTTCCCTCAAAGCTTTGAAATTTCAACTGAACCGCTCGCCTGCTGCTATGACGTTATGACTTGTAATATTGGTTGTATGAACATAGTTTTCGCTTCTAGACCAAATTATATATTTTTTACGGACCCGCATTTCCGTCGAATAAACTGTTATATTATTCCTCGCGAACGATCCGCCACGACTCGCATTTTAATGGAAGTTGACGTGAAGTAGCCGGAGTTCAACTTATGGAAACTTGTAGTTAAGTACATCAGATGCTGCCTTTAATTTTATATACTTACCGTCTCTAAATCATCGGATGTATTATACAGATTTAGTATTTGAAATAATTTATACAGTAAAAATTATGTAATTGGTTTATAAGTTATATTATTTTGAGTAGATGATTTGCTTGGACTCTCTCTTTTCACTTTTCTCTTCAAATCACTGCTGTATGAGCGACAACACTACTGTGCCCGACTGATAGTGTTGAACATCGGTGCAACTGTTTCTGCTGTTGGGGTGCCCTGGTTATACCGGTAACTCCTACCAACAGACGCCGAACTATTGTGGTAAAAACTTTGGACATTTGAATGAGAGAGAGACAGATAGACAAAGGATAGCGATAGCTGTTATCCCGACCTTGAAGGCTTCCTTTCATCAACAACCCGCATACTGCGACACCTTCTGTTTTGAGGTACGCAGCCCACCCATACTCATGTCTTTCTGTGTTACGGAAGGCATTTGTAGTAAACAAAATAAAATCTGTATGAATATTCCAATATTACATAAAAAAATATATTTAGTTCAGAAACGTACAGTAAAACTTCTTAAGTAAATCGTTTAGTTAAAAATAAGTTTTATAAAAATCACCAAATTTTTTTTTCACTTTATGTTTGTAAAACTTAACTTACTTTTGGAGCTCTCCAATATGTATAGTTTTCTTTTAAAAGTTTGAGAACGACTGTCGAAGGAAACTCGACACTAGTGTCGTTACGAGTCCGCGAGCGAGGCCGCAGGAGGGACGCGCGAGGGCCATGTCTACACCGGACAAACAAAATGAAATGGTGTGTGATACTGGAGTAACGCTAGTCTGACCCGGCAACTTTGTTCTCATATACATATGACTTATTAACTCTAACCTGTGACAATCTGCTCTTAAAATTATCATGAGCTGAGGGGGCGACACGGACGGTGAAAGATTTTCACCACTCGCACACAACTTGTTACGCAACTCTCTCTCAATACTCTTTTATTCTCCTACTCTTCTGTCTTTTACTACCCTACCGTCTGTCTTCTCTAAGTTATATTTGTAACTCCGAAACTCCAGGTTGTCACAGAGATCAATGCTAGAGCCGTGATATCTTAGTGGCTTGAGCATTGCTCTCTCGAACGGAAGGCTCTGGCTTGAAATCCTCTAATTTTCAAAGTGCGTCTCAGAAGTTGATTAGCAGTTGCTTCGGTGGAGGAACACATTATGAGGAAACCTACAGTCCCGAGATTTCCCATAAAATGATCAAACGTGTGTGAAGTACACCAATCCGCACTTGGCCAGCATGGCAACCTGTATCCCTCTCAATCTGAGAGGAGACTCGAGCCCAACAGTGGGATTTGAACAAAAAGTTGTAATATTGCGATGATACTATTACAAAGCGCTACTAATTGTAATTACATATTAATATTTATCATTTGTAAAAACTTGTTTGTATTCCAATAGTAGACGGTTTTGTTATTGTAATTTCAGTTCACCATATTGGCCAAATATATTGAACCTTGGCTGTGGATGGAACTTGGATATATTAATGTTACTTCGGATTGGATTTTCCACATGAACAGACAGTCTTACTCGCTATGAGCCATTCGAGATGTCGAGCGTACAGACAGACATACATACAGAACATACTCAGCAACTATTCCACCCAGCGACTATATAACTGCACCTGCACGCGTGACGTCACGCAACGCGCACACACACGCCTCTTATATCGGTGTGTAGGTGTGACGCTCACAACGAAATACGGGTGCAAATATCTATTCTGCAACTACTTTCCAATGGAGCAATTAAAAGAGGGCAAAAAATGGCTACGTGCTGTCAATTAGTAACGTTCTCCGAGCGGCCATTTTATTGGCTAAAAAGACGCCGCTCCGGCCGCCAGCGCTGGCTCGACACGTGAACGAGGTTTTGTCGGGACTGCTGGACGGCTCCTACTGTCCCCCATCTTTCTTTTGTTGTTACCATATAATACTGTTTGCGAATAAACTGTACTGCATTGCACAAGTTTGTTTTTCTTATATACCCACCCTGTACCCGTGTTACAATCCTGAGTTTGTTTATTAGATTTTTTGTATGCTATTGCATCAACCAAAAGTAGGTACTTAATTTGATGCTAAAGTGGCAGAAGTGAAGCTTTTAGTTTATTATCAGCTTGCGTTTCGTTACCAACAGCGACCGCTACACCGTCGTTGCTGTGTGAAGTCAATCCTTAATATCGTTTGTAATTTTATTTATCTTTCCCTGCCTATACCCGAATGTGGCGATGGTTCGATCTGCGATGGCATAAAGTTAATTTATGCATTTGATGTGTGCAGGGACGAGGGCGAGGAGAAGCCGAAGGCGGCGGAGAGCCAGGACGATGGGTACGAGACGAGCAACAGCGGCGAGGCGGCGCGCCGCAAGCCGTCCAGCGCCGAGGGCTCCCCCGCGCCGCCGCCGCCCCGCTCCCCGCCCGCGCCCGAGCCCGCCTACGAGCCGCTGCTGCAGCGACCCTTCCCCTCCCCCTACAGACACTTCGAGCAGCCGGCGCCCGCGCCCCCGCCGCCCGCGCCCGCGCCGCCCGCGCAGCTCGACCCCGACTACCAGCATTTCCCCTTCCCCAAGTACCCCCCGGAGCCCTATGCGTTCAAGCGGGAGCCGGACGCGCCCTATGACATGAGCCAGCACCACCATCAGCACCAGCACCAGCACCCCCACCAGCAGCACCAGCACCAACACCAGCACTACGGCCCGCCGAAGCGTGACGATGACTTGTACGACGGCATCAAGCGCGAGTGCGACGACCCCTACTCGTTCGTGGAGGACGAGGCGGCCATGTGTGCCATGCTGGGCCAGCCGCACCACGGCATGCCGCCGCACATGCAGCACCACGACCACCACCAGCACCCGCACATGCAGATGCATCCGCAGCAGATGATGCTCAATCAGCCCAAGAAACGAGGCCGCAAGAAAAAGATCAAGGATGAGAACGGGTAAGTCCACCACAATTCCACACCCAACACATCCGCTGGACCGTTAAATTACATCTATTCTAACTGAACCGTTTAACAGCTTAATAGTAGCAGTCTGTTTTCCTTATCAGACTTTCTCTTCTTTACAAACACTGTATTTGAATTAACTCACTTTTTAATGTTTTGAGTTTTACTCACGATCGGTTGCCAGATCCCGTCATGTTTTTCATGGACACACAATAGACACAGATGAATACTTAAAAAAATACAAAATGAATGCTCCACGTAGTGACACAATAAGCCAGATACAGTAGGAACCAGCAGCAACCTTGAAACTGAGTCGACAGTCTGCAATCCAAATAAATGTTTGGAGCTCCACGAGCTTCAATGTTCACCAGTATCGCGGGAAATAATTGCCATAACAAATTAAATACAAACACATTACTTGAAATTTTGGACGTATATAAAAATAAAGTAAATAATAGTGGATGTCGAAACGTGTCGACAAACCATCGTCGGTGGTGGCGTGGTGCGCCGGCGCCGCGGCCGGTGACCCCGCGCCCGAATTAACCCGCGACCCACATGCGCCACCCATCCACACCGCAACCGAACTCAACCCACAGACACATGGACAAAATTATCACATATATATAATAATATACACAAGTATGTCCATTCAGGTCTAGGGGTTACAAGGAGACAGTTATAAAAGAAGCGTCCCAAGTCTTACGTAACTCGGAAACACAACGTCCATTGAGATATTATGTACCTATGTACTCGTACTAACCAGGGAAACTACACAGAACAAATGTCTTGTCACATTTTCTCTAACTTCAAGCGATAGCCCCCGCAGCATACGATTTAAAATCGCAGCACCAACCATAATATCTGTTATTTAGTTGACGAATAATTAATCGAGGCAGATGTCAATTATTTTGTTCGAATTTTAACTGATTAAATCTTGTTATTTACCGACGTTAAAGTCATTCCTTTGAATTTCAGCGCGTTGCGTGAATTTTAAAGTTACTAACACTGTAATTTGCCCAAAAATGTCAGAATTCCTACTCGCCTAACAAGGTGACCCTTGACTAACTAGGCAGCTTCTCCATGGTTCGGTGAATAGACTGATCTAGTACGTAAGTTCGTAGTATCTCAATGGCAACATCTTACATTTACGCACTCCTAAAAAGGGATAAATAGTTCCGTGGTTATTGAATAAAAGTACTGCATTTTTTTATTAGGGTCGTAGGAAAGGCTAGTCTTGTTTTGGTTCAATTTAGATAATGTTCAACAGATGCACTCCCTTTACTCTCTCCATCTCGATCCCTCTATTCTGACTCGTAGGCAGATACTTCACGACACTCGAGAGTTACATCGGCATCATAGCCCTACCTGTAACCCAGGGCCGTTTAAACTGCGCATTTATATGGTAGTGGAACTAAGATCGAGATTCTTTTCATTCTGTTGAGCGTCACAAAAAATCTCAAGCAAACAAACATCGGTACCGGTATAGACTTGATTTATGCTTGTTTTAGGACAAAGTTTCTTGTTCTAGTAGCCAAGCAATTTGTTAGTGACGGCCTCACCACCAGAGTAACATGAATATGCAACACTTGCATTAGTTAAAGATTAGTAGGAGTAGGTACGAGCCGGCCGCCATTAGTTCTTCGCACCAACGTTGAAATCAACGCTGACAGCGCCGACGACCCAAAACTGTCGTTTAAACAGTTTTAGCTCGCAACAAATACAGGCAAAAAGGAACAGCTATAATCTGCGCGATGTTTGTCCGTCTGTCCGTTGCGACCGGTTTCCTCTGAAAATGTTTGCCGTTTAAAATTGACGCAAAGATTGGAATTGATCAGAGCCGTGTTGAATATTGCTTCAGCATTAAGAACTGACAGAGACCGTTGAATTATTTAGGCAGATTTATTACTTTCTCTAATAGCAACCTTAGCATGTGAAGTTTGCGTTATTGAACATAGTCTCCTATTCCTCTGAACAAATAAAAAAAATGTATTCTGTCGAACGAAGAAAAATTCAATTTTGTTGGTTGCATAGTTCTGTCCTGTTTGCACAATTACTTACTTACAATTATTATTACTTTAGGTACAGATGTTTAAATCTGTTTGATTGTGTTACTATCGATATTTATAAAGAGTGAGTATCACATAGGTTACCAAGTGATTTTGTTTATCAGAGTAGCTGTTAGTTAATAAGTTTTATAAGCATCTTTCGCAACATTTCCGGATCTCCGGCGACACAATACGGTTCAAGATGTTTTATTTGTCGTAGTTCAGGTTAACATTACCGTCTCCAATATCGCGTGTGATACTATAGCATTGCGTCCAAATATGCCGGTTTGCGGTTCACCTTTTGGACCTAACTTTTTACGTAATGCGGAGCGTTCTCTCCCCGCTGGGTTCGCTGCCGACATAAAAGACCTTTAGCGCGATATCTAAAATACGACGGCCATAGAAGTTCTGCGGCAAAACCTTCACCGAGGCAGATGTCGTTAGGTACAAAAACGTCTATTTGCTTCACGACTAATTAATTCCGTACTGGACTGCCGCTCGGTTAAATAAACGAGGAGACTCAGTGGGCTGCGTTACGTAAACTCAATTCGTCGGCGTAGCGTCCAATGTTTGAGCGAGAATGTCTGGTGGGATACGCACCGCACTAGCTCGCGAAGGATGAAAGTAGCGCTGCTGGCTGCAGCAGGTGCGCGCTGCGTGCACATTGATCAATATTCCTCCGCTACGGTACTTATAAAAGTCGTCCTTTATTTTCACTTTTCGAAGGTTAATGTAATGTGTCACGCTACAAATTAAAACTCGAAGTTCGTCTAAAAAAATGAAGTATTTTTTAAAAGGTTGATTCTGTACAATCAAAAGTAAAAATTGTATTACAACGTTCCTATGACTCTAGAGGCTTCTTCTTCATAAAGTTGTTGAAGTTGCCTGAAGTGTACCAATCCACACTAGGAGAGCGTGGGAGACTATTTCCCTAACATTGTGAGCGCGAACCACTCACATTGTGAGTGTAAGGTTTATAATATTCGTAAGGATATTATACATTTATCTATTAACTAAACCCACAGATAAATCTTAATAACATAAATGGTCTATTTTATGTATAACTGAGAGCAAATTATGGATTTACATTTTTTATTTTATTTTTATAAGTAGGTTATCTATGAGACATATATTCCAAATAAATAAATCAATGAATAGGTTTTACTTTACTAACCCTTTGTGTTTGTTTGTATATTCTTGGCCAAGAGGTCTGGGTCTTGACTCTGTACATACAGATAGCGTCGTTAGAACATCGCACAGCGTTGACCAGGATCCGTTTCTTCTCATGACACAGGCGGTCCATATCAGTCCGTACTAATACCGTGGTAAATTTAAGGGCAATAATTGGTGAATATGACCACCTGTCTGTCCCAGATAAACAACTGAGCGGTGCTCGTTGCGTGAGGACGTATCGTTCATGACTCGTGTCCCTGTCTCTACCAGAAACCCCCCCCCCCACCGCCCCACCCCCGTCACCCCGCAAACGATGACGCCGGTCATCTGCAGCCCAGGCTTAACTTTTCGTGCAGTCTGCAATTTTCTTGTGACCCAAAAGCTTATAAATCGTCACTTTATTTGGCACAACCTCGCGAGCCGACTGCTGCTGGTTGCTACTCGGGACCAATTAACCATAAAGTCTGATACGAGATAATAATGACTCAGATTATCGTAATTGAAATCAATTTGTGGTAAAAGATGTTGAGATTTTATTGCGCTAATTTACCGAGAACTTCTATTTTTCTATTTTAGAAGTTTAATTGGCAAAGTAGAGATGGCTTTCATAAATTATTTTAAACGGAAAAAAAATCGAAATTACGCATAAAACATACATGAATAACTCGCCAGTATTTCATAGCCACCCATCCTGACATAGCGCACCATGTAAAACAAAACTCTTTAGTCAAAACTTAATCATGACACAATTTACCTAACATAATACCGTAGCTTAACGATTTCCCCAGTGGTTCCCTAGTTGACAAAGTTCCTGCAGTTGTTCGTATGAGATGCAAAGATCATATTTTCGGTATTCTGGGCTGGCGACGTGGCACTGCAGTTCATTATAACTTTGCCCAGTATGCCGCTAATGAGTGATCAGCACGGCAATGGCTGCGCGTCATAGGTGGCGCGTCACGCGGCGTGCGGTGTGGCCAGCAGTCGGGGGTCATCGTCTTGTTGCTGACAATGCGCCATTACTCACTGCTGCACCTGACACCTGCTGCGAACTCAAATTGCTACTCCTTGTATACATTTATATTAACCAAGTTTCCCTCGCCTAAGAAGTTTTTTAATTCGTCCTCTCTCTGAGAAATCTTTAACTACTGGTAACAAATCAATTATAAATAATAGTTAGGAACATAAATTCTAATATCCCGATTATTTTATGAATTTAGATCTGAAATTACTACGATGACCCTTTCATCTACGGATTCATTATTTTATTTGTTTTATATGACGGTGAATATTGATGGTTGTTCGTAGTATTTGGTATGTAGTAGTCCTGAAGGAACGAGCCACGGTGATATGCCGCCGCCGCCAACCCAAGGATCGCACATTCCCGCTGCTCGGAACTTCAGGAATTTAGAGCTGTTTAGCTGCACATTCATCTTTTATACTTGCGAATTCCGTCCCAATCTTAACAAATATCTGTACACGACACAAACGAAAGATTCGAATACCACGATAGTTTAGATGAGATTTGAAACCTTCCTTGTTGTTTATTTTGTGATCGGATCGGAACCACAGTTAATTACTAAAGTAGGTACCCGTTTAAAATGGTCAAAGCAGGCAAGTGTACCGCGAAATTGAATCTATGCCATTTGCAAACAGAAATCGCGGATATTTGAAATCAATTCAGTTCACCTGCCTTTAAAGAGTAAATTGGGGCGTCGAGGCGACTAATGTTGGCGTCCATAGTTAAATCCACGTACATATACATATTAATAGACAGTACTGAAGGTTGCAATACTTTCCACCGCACGTGCCGTTCCACCACCTGCTTCCCGACCAGATAGATGGCCGTAGATAATGTTATTCTTCGTCGCGAGTGGCACTTCGGTACAATTAAACGATTGTACAATTGTGCTCTCAGCTTGTGATCGTGAAAGTAATAGAAACGAACCTCTTGTCACGACCGATTGCGTCAGATAGTTTCAAAACAATCGATAAATATTTCAAAAAGATCCTACGGCGCGCTCATATCGCAGCGTTACTTAACGTGTTGCCGATGGTAGTGGATGTGACGTCATCGTCACGTTACGGACAGCCTGATACGGCTAGGCGTATCTTTTTCCGCAAGCAGTCATTACTCATTGCACGTGACACCTGCCGGTCCTCGGTCGCCGCTACGCTTCTTTGTTCAGGTTAATCCCAGTTCGCCAAACGCCACCGAATTTCACCCTGAAAATGCTCCTCTCGAGCGACGCCAGGTCTGTTAGGATGACGGCGACACTAAACCGCTTTGAACAGATTTTAATGCGGACTCGGTTAACGTCTGCTGCATAGGAACATTTTGAAAGTAAATCTAACGTATAAAACGCAAATACGTACTTAGTAAATATCAGGTGAGAAAAAACAATTTTTGTGTCGAAAGCGATGTCATACGTACGAGTATCTGATATCATGCGTTACACTACAGTATATCACGGTTATGAACGCGTTTGTATCATTCCATGCAAAATGTTGTTTAAGGGGTTCAAATAATCTTAAATTCCAAATATTGTGCACAATGACAATAACGGTATAATATAAGTCCAGGTTGGGGATCTCTTGAGCATTGCCTATTTATATTTCTATGAACCCAACGTCTAACTGGTATTATGTAACTTTTTTATAGTTGTCATTATTGTTAACTCAACATGTCTATTAAAGAGAATGTTGTACGCACCTGTAATTGGCATGCATACTATCTTTACTTCTGTGTAAGATTATTATAATGTGTAGTTTGTAATGCTGTTGGTGTGTCAATCAATAAATAAATTGCCTCGGCATTGACTAGGTTTGGTTAGACACAACCCACCCATCTCCCCAAGGGTGGGTATGCGTAATGCATTTTCCTATGGTACAGAAAAAAAAAGTGATAGCACATTTAGAATATTGATAGGCTTTAGAGCAAACCTCAAGTATTTATTAACATTTCGTTTATAGTGCCGGACAGTCTTCTTGTTGTGACATTTTATCAGATAAAGTAACAAAGTTGAATTATTGCACAGAATGCTCACTTATTACCACTATAATTTTACATGTGAACTACATACATTGATTTCAAGTAAACTGCTAGCCTTTTCAATTTCGCCGCTTTCGTGGTTAGTGAGCGGTATTCGTTGGCATACGCGCTACGTGGCTAGTGGTGGTGGTGAGTCGTCCTCGAAGCGGTGCCGCGTCACTGCGCTGCGGCGTGCTCTTTGTTCGGAGTCGGCCGCGCACGAGCTCGGCTCATGCTGCTGATAAGACATCTCGACTGGCAGCCGATGTCGCCGATAAGCCCTCGCTTCCTACCACTTGATCATGTATACGATCAACGCGCCGATTGACCGAACTAGCGCAGGTGGCCGTTAATGAAACTGCACACACGCACGGTTAGCAAAATCATACCTTATATCAATATACTCTTCTGGGGACAAAGAATCGAATAGCCAATGAAAATATGTTATCGGCATGACTGTTATTGATAAGGCGCGAGGGAAAGGATATCCCAGGTTCTCATAGACAGCAATGACTTGACCATAGGAGTCGATGACCACACTTTTTATGAAACGTCATCCACTGCGAAGTATCTCCACGGCAACTGAATATCGTTTAAAATCTCGTTAGAATTGAATTCAGTAAGATGACTGTGGTCAGTAAAGTAGGTCACCTTTTGGAGAGGCTCACCGTAATCAACTACGGTAAAACCCAAAAGTACCTAAGCCATGTACTTTGCATTGGTTTTTTAACTCTCGGCTTACAAAACTGAAAACGGTATTCAGTACTGTTTTCTAGACTCGGAGCTTTGACTGGGGCCAACGTTTCACGGTTTCATGTCCTTGTGTTCGTCTGGGAATCTTGAATCTATCATTAACGAGCCATGGAATTGATATTCGAATGAACATTAATATTGGAATATCCAAAAACTTAATCGTATATTTCCAAACATTACAAACACAATTTCACTTTTTTCTTTTATTCGTTTATTTGCCATCATCCCATGTGTTTAAGAGGATTCGCCAGTTTGAGCTGTTTCCGATAATGCTTGGAGTCTCATTTAGCCGCATCGGTTCTGTAACAGTGGGGCCATCAGTAGCGCTCATTGGTCGGTTGTACGTAGTAGATAATAGTGAGTCCTAAATGGTGTCTCCATTGGAAATTTAAAACCAAGTTGATAGTGAAAGTTTTTAAATCAGTTAATACGGTTGAGGTAGATGTCGTAAAAAGACTACAGAAATGTAATTTGGCATATTTGTCTCTGATATAGCGGAAACTATTCACTGAACTAGGTTTCGACATTGCTGTTTTATAGAAATTGTTTTAAGGTTTATTGAAAAGTAGTGAAGGTTTCGGTTATCTAGGTGTTAGATTCTGGCTAGAAAGTTAATGAATGCCTAAACTTCCTTAAAGCATTTGACAACGTGATCTTATTTTGATTCGCCAGAAAACCTAATCTTGTTTTAGTTTTTTATACTTTGATAGTCTAGTTTAAATGAACTTAACGATGATAATTAACCTTACAAAACATCGTAACTTTATATTGTCAAAGTGTCGTCTAATGGCTCTATCCGTCTCCAACCTTCGCCCGCTGGAGAGCAACACGTCATGTCGTTGATAACACATCTTGATAGACGGACGCGTTCGAGCATCTCAGTAAGCCACTTATCACGAGCCCGCTACTGGCCAATAAACTTATCTGCGCACTTAACTACGTAGCTTCAAACTTTATGCCGCACTTGGACAGAAAATTGAGAACTTCCAGAACAAGATGTCGCCTAAAGTAGTCGACTAATGACGAGATAAGTGGGAAATAAAAAATCTATCGCTAGATGTCATGCATCGTTGTGGGAATCGAAAACTTCGCTGCATTAGTATAAGTATATACTTCCCCATAGCAACCATACAAGAAAAAATAAGATAGAGTAAAAAATAAGATATACTCCAATAAAAAACATAGCCCGTATCTGTCAACTTACAGAGATTTCTACTGCAGCAACTATAAAAAAACAGTAAATTCTCCATTAAAGAAACATACGACACCATTTAAAATTACAAGTCGTAGTCTCTTTATAATAAGAAAATGAAGCCCGGGCACATCTCAGCTGTATGGCGTACAAATCTCATTATCTCGTATGGTACTGTTTCGGCAGCGCTGGCCAAACTAGTACACTATCGATCTTTCTGGAACGTATAACACAAGTATCGCTATAGCTGTGAGCCCTCGTGGCAGTGTTGGGGCGCGGCTTGCGGCTGCGGCCGGGGCGTGCGTCGCGCCATGCGGCTCGTGTCCAGTCCGGCTTACTATGCGCTATCCGCCCTACCATGAACGTTCTCGAAATTCTCGATTAACGTTGGTTCTGAGCTCCGTGATCTTAAAGGCGATTGTGATACTCTGTTGAAGTGGCCCTTGAGCCGAGTAGATGCGATACGTGTAATCAAAGTTGGTGGACCTTCATTATTTTTATGTAACTTGATAATCTAGATGTATCCCTATTTTGATGCAAGCCATTAGATGAGAATATTTTACGTACCTACTAATTTGTCGGCCCCTCTCTTATTGTCCTGTGCTTACCATATAGCATTACAACCATGTATACCAAACCGAAGTGCAGTCAGTCACCACAAATAACAGTTATGTGACAATAATAAGTGGAACCGGTCACTTGACGCAACCCTGAAATGATTTAGGTGCACTCTCTAGCACATACCTGCTGTACTCCATAGAAATAATCTAACTTTTGCTAGAAAATGGAAATACAATGAGGCAGTAATTATGGTTAATGACGCTTATAACTGTTTATACAATCGTGGTGATATGATAATAGAATTAAATAGAAATAAGATATGGTGAAGCAGTATTGGGCAGACTCGCTTGACCTTCGACGAGAAAGGTTCTCGATTAGCCTCGTTCGCTCGCAGCTTCCGAAAGCAACGTTGTATACCACCCGACTATTATAACGAAAACTGAAAGAAAAATATCGAAGTCCAGCGATTCGGAAATCGTGTACGGTTGGACTGAAAGAGAAAAAGGACCACTTCCACCAAATATTTTTACTGAAAGAGAAGCTGAAACTTGCATTTCAAAAATTTGAAGATTCAATCTTCGTATTATGGTCAATTATCAATCAAACGGTTGTTGTTTGCGTTAAAATGCACATGGTGTTTATGGTGATAGATGAAGTGAGTCGTGGAGTGCAGCGCCGCGGCGCGCGGAAGAGTTATTGCGGGCGAAGCTAATCGGAAAAGTGTTAGCTGAGCTGCCAAAATTTGTGCAACATGTTGTTGTCCAACATTGCCAAACTTCTATTGCTTAGTCGAGATACTGGGATTAGAAAGTGTCACTTTTTGCTGCAGACTCGAGAGCTAGATTTATTCTGGTCTAGTTAGAAGGGACCGGGAACAAAAGATCTGCTATTGTCGGCGATGCTCTAAAAAAGGTTAGATGTAATTGGCGCGCAATAATTACAGACTAGAACGAATCGCCTAAGACTAGTTTTAGCAATTTAATTCGCGTGACATTAACGCTCCATAGCTTTTAGGCGATTTCACTGCGACTTTGAAATAAATCGAAGCCCAGTTCGCTATCGTAGAAACTTCCATTCGGCAAAAAAAGTCAGTATCACCATGAGACATGCATTTTTTCGATTACAATGCTGAAACGGACCGACAAACCGACGGTCCTCGCAATCGTTTTAACAATAGTTACAAATCCGTTTTTGCTTAATTATCGAGAGGACGGAACGCAAACCAAAATGAACCGGCAGATCGGAGGCGAGCTCTGAAAGGCGGAACATGCGGGGACTGCTTGTAAACCGCGCCGCAGCCGTCAATGGAACGGACCGTTATCATTTCAATGAGCGCTGCGCCATTCGAAACCTCACGTGTGCGGCTTCCGAATTTCGCGCTTTAGAAATTGTAGCTCGCAATCAAGAACACATTTTTAAATTGAGCTCAATCGAAGCGAGACAAAAGGTGGAACAATACGCGAACCAAGTAATCGATATAAATACACATTGATTGATCTCTCGAGTAGCATTCTCGTCTCCATCTTGAGTAAGGGCCGGCTAGTAATAATAAATACTATAAACAAAAAATATATTTTTATCTCGGTTTCCTGGTCATGATCGGCAACGCGTCGATGATTCCTTTTGTGTTACTGAAGTCTACTGGCTGTGACTACTTTAGTTGCACGGTCTCTCTAATTTGACGGCGGATTATATAAAAAGTAGCGATAGGTGGCCCTTATTCCGAATTTAATTATTTTTAAACGAGAAATAATCACATAGATTTTGAACTTCAATCAAGCTCTGACCACGAGAGATGCGACCGAATCGAAAAACCGGCGCAGAACACATCATACCCATATAATAGTTTAAATAATAACCAGATATTCTGAATACATTTCCCAGTCAAACAGGCTGACGTTCAGTCAGTATTCGCAGCTATTGCTAAATATTTTTTAGTGTGCATGCTTCAAAAACCAGTTTTTGTTATATTCCGTCAACGGCGTTCAAATATCTCAGCAAAGCAGGTCGGGTCCGCTATCGCGATGCTTAGACCGGGACCGGGACAGCCAATACATTACCGGAAACAGTTTCGCGGAACGGCTTCTAATAGATAAACGTTATCTGAGCCTTTATTTTAAAGCTCGTTCATTAACACTCCGCTATCTGCTCTGAACACATGTACTGGGTGCTTTGTGGTAAAACAATGGGTGTCCGGCCGAGCCCACCTCCCCCTTTTCATGACTTCTGTAGACTGGTGGGAGAACGACAATAGGTCACCTGCCGTATGTAATACGAATCATAGGGCTTTTCACTATTCACATAAACGCTGACAATACTACGAAGTACTCAGTTCGAACAACTATCACCCATCGAAAATTAACATTAGAATGAATTTGACATGTCAGGGACAGAACCACTTAAACTTTTTCATTACATTTATTAACTCTTGACTATGATCCCACCTGATGGTGGATGGTGTTGGTGTAGTTTTTGCTACATATACCTCCGCCACACATCTGGACGATAGTACTGCTGGCTACCATTTTTCCGTTACAAAACCATAGAATGGATGGAGCCATAAACATTATGTTGGCGACAAGTTATTGCATTCTGCGTAAAGGGCGCATCGGCAGCGGCGGTGCCGCGGTGAATCAATTGTATGTGTGAGGCGTAACGCCGTAACTCTGGCACAACCTGCGGCCACTACTGTTTAGTGATCCCGAATACTTACATTTTAATTTACAACGATACGCTTACATCTCGGTCCGTCGGTAACGTTTGTAACGGTTGCAGATCGTTAAACCAATCAGACGTGCTGATCGCCTACAACGCCAGTTCGCCACTTCGTATTGCTGTCGCAGCGACGATTTTATCACAGCACGAGTCCCGCCCCAGAAGGTCGTAGACAGCCGGGATGGTCCCCCGCAACCATCCTGCACGCCGTTGTTTGTGAAATACTTATTGGCATGATGGAAAAAATATTAGAAACCGCCTGTCGAGTATTTCTCGCGAAGTATTCCGTCTGGAGTGGTCGGAATGTTTTAGTTTTTACACCACAATTATTACTGCAATCGATTATAATTTCATGAGAAGCTTAAGCAATTGAATGACTCTTTATTTATTTCATAAATAAAAACTAATCGTTCTGCGCGGATTCTCTCGCCCATCGCACCGTGGCAACGGTTTAATGAGGTTGTATTATAATTTCGAGCGAATGGCGGAATGTTGTACATACGAACACAGCCGGCCATGTAAATATTGTGGGACCTGGAAGATCATATTGAACTTCAGCACATTAGCAACTTTTCGTAACTCATAACACTAACTTACCAAAAATTGTAGCACAAAATGAAAACCGACAACGGGTTGGACGGAGAATGTACTGTAAATTTATACATGGACGCCCAGAATACATGTTCCTTGAGTCGGGACCCTCTTTTATATTGAACTTGAAGTTTTTTTTTTTATATTAACTGTAGCTGTGATGTACATGTGCTGGATACTTAACAAATTTTAATAAGATTACAAGTGTTCAATAATATTTTCATATACATTTGTTTTTGTTTTTTCAGTACTCTTCTTTCTAACGTTTTTGTTAGTTACTGTTACTTGTCTAAAAATGAAAGCATCTTTAGTAAGATCGACAGACGTACAATTAAAATTTTCCCGCGGACACTTAATTGATACGGAATTCTAAAAACTTTTAAAAACTTGGGAAACACAATTTCTAATGGTGAACTGTGCATCCCACCGCTGTCCCATCTCGCTAGTCTAATTGTTCGGGGCCAATGAGAACGTCATTTTAGAGAAACAGAAAATAATAAATACAGCATCCTTGAGTGTAGTGCAGAGGGATAATGGTGTCCATTACATGGGACGACCAGCAAGGGAGGGGCGCGTGGCTGCTGGCGATCGATGGCCGGCGACCGCCATCGACACAAGACACTTCAATTAATCAATACAAATATACTCTCATTCAGAACATTATCACAGACATTATAAACGAACCGCCTATGAATGGCTCACTAGTGCCGAGCACAGAGCACGAGTGGAGCTACTCCACCATGCTGCCCGGGTGGACTTAATTCATTTAAAATTATACTAGTATCCCCCGTGGCTTCAGCCTTTAGAGACATTATTAAAAAGTAGCCTCTATGGTTTTCCCGACAATAGTCTACTCGATCCATACAGCCTTGGCCAAAAGTTAGAAGCACCCCTGTGATAGATGAATTCCTAAAAAAGTTTAGTATTGAATGTAATGAAATAACTTGTTTGTTTAAAATAATCTTTATTTTAATATAAAATCAATCACTAGCTATCACAGCAGCTATTCTTCTTGGCATAGAGCCTACAAGAGTCTTGCATTGTGCTTTAGTAATGGCATTCCATTCCTGGTGGAGGCGTCTTTTTGACTCTTCTTTGGTTGGTATTGTGTGGCGCCGGACCTTACGTTTAAGAATTCCTCATAAATGTTCTACTGGATTAAGGTCCGGTGACTGTGCAGGCCATTCTAGGAGCTCTATCAAATTTTCTTCCGTGTAATGTTGGTACTTTAAGGCCCATGCATAGCAAGCCTTATTATTATCCTCGGAGAGCAATGGCTTCTTCCTTGCTTTATACCCCTTGAGGCCAGCTTCCTGAAGGTCCTCAACGAGTCGTCTAACACGAAATTATTTTGTTACTCTCTCCTGACAACTGCTGCAGCAAGCTCAGATGACTTTTTTCCTATTTTTTAAGGACTCTCTTACTAATTTCCGATCCTCACAGTTACTGGTGATAGGTTTGCACACTATTATTTTAAATCTCATTTTAGATACCGCCTAATTCATTTTTAAACAAAAGGTAATGTTCACTATTACAAGTGTTGCACACCTGCAAAACATATGGGGTGCTCCAAACTTTTGACCAAGGCTGTAGCTTGGTGTCTATCGTATAATAGTACCCACGATGGATGCAGAGCGCCAGCGGTGTCATCAAATGCCGCGCCCGCTCGTGTCGGACGGACGGGCCGGTATCTCCTTCGTACCTCTGTCAATTTTACACTTATTGTTGTGATCGATTCATTAGCCTGACCGTGAAGCGAAGGATACGGACACGGGTTTGAATCCCGGCCGGAGCAGAAGCGCACCAGCTGTAATTTTGTTCTCTAGTTGCCTACGATCATCAGGGACCTATTTAAATACGAATAAAACATTAGAAATCCATTGTTTTAAACTCGACTCGGCATGGATTATGTATATTGTACTATGTTACAGGGCACTTACGATATATGTTTGATCGAGACCGTGATGGACGTGACATAGTATACATAAAAATTCAGTTATTTAGGTGGCAGGAACGTGAGCACAAAATAATGAGGGGTATCCTTATTTGTAATCGATTGGATCGACTATTTAATTAGTCCGATAATTAAAATTGCAAATTCTCTTTACAGTGCAGTAAACTAGTATCGGCGATCGCGATTTTGGAGGTCGAACGGTTTAATAATGACTGAAATGACACAGTATTAACGAGGGCGGGAGATACGATCTCGGAAACAGCGCGAGACACTTTCCAATCGAAAGACCTTGTCACTGGCTGCCCTAACAATGAGGGGCCCTAAACAGTGTATTATAGAGGGTGCCGGTTCGTTAGATGAGCGTCGACCGTGTACCGGGCGGCGGCAGGAGCCGCGCCGCTACAACAGATAACACTGCCGCTGCACCATATCTCCGCATTAGTCTGAGCTAACATTAAATCTTACACATCCTTGTACTTATATAATATACATTTTGCCAATTCCAGTATCTCAGAAGCCAACAAAAACTTACAAAATTCCAGAATTTAACTTAAATGTATCCTCCGAGCTTCAATTAAAGAAAAAAACTATATGAGCAAAAAATATTTTAAAATTATTGGCTCGAAACCTTCAACAGCCAGTTCTGTCGTGTCACCCGAGTACTGTTCTTGCAAACATGTCCCTGGGGCGCTGTAGTTTTTTATTTGTAGCAAATAGTTGCGAAGCTCCGTTGCGAACCACGGAACCGTCATAAAAACTAATCGATTTGTGTTAAATCGCGAATCTCTTCTAAATACCAACAAAAAATGTTTGAAGCGATACCGAGAACAGTGAGACGGTCGTGCGGCGCGGCTTGGTCACGCTCGGGCTATGAGGAAATTTATCGCTACCGTCCGCCCCGGCCCCGGCCCCGGCCCCGGCCCCGCCTGTGGCAGATACTGCTGCGGTTTTCCCTCTGAACGTGGAGCGTCTCACGTGACCGGAGACATATAGCGGGCGTAGGATGCCACGACCGTCTTCAGTCGCTGACGTCTCTCGTTTTGATCTGAGAAATTGAGAAGAGAAACGCTTTAAAACAAAATCCTTGCTATAATTATAAATGTAAAAGTAACACTGTCTGTCTGTGTGTCACCTTTGCGCAAATAAACTACTAAACCGATTTTGATGAAATTTGATACAGAGATAGAATGGAACTCGATGAAAAACATAGGTTTCTTTTTTTCGCGAAACAGAGTTGAGGGGATTGAAATATAGGATAAAAGTTCTTCATTATTATGCAAGCAGAACATTGTATTCGTGCACTACATACATGTAGGTAGATGCACCATGACTGGTGCGGTTGAAGAAGGGGGGGTCTCGCAAACAGTCTCATATTCTGCAGAGTTGTCCCTGCTCCCGTTCCGTGTTCCATATGCGTAGTATTTCAAATACAGATCCTGTCAAGTTGCCTGTTCTAGATCCTCGAACAATTGCCGTAATATTAAATACTTTTATCTGCCATCTTTCCGAAATCCGCCTTTGGACATGCGTCGCGGCGTTCGGTCTCGAGCGCGCTCACAAAAAGTTTCAAAAGAGGATCCCAAATAAATTAGTGCTTATCTCAAACAATTCTGAGGCCGCGCCGGAAACGGTACCCGACCGCCGGAAAGGACACGGTACGACGCGTCTGTTCACCTCGGAGGTCCTGGCCGGCCACGGGCCCCGGTCCTGCCCTCCTCGACTACTTCTGTTTCCCCAATCCCCTTCAATTAATTAATCCGGCATTTTAAGCGCTATCCCATGCACTCTTAAAATATGCAGGGCTTTGCTTCGCCGATAAACTGCGTATTAAAATCTTAGAGTGGCAAGTGTGTATAGCTTTGTATTAATGTATGATTTAACTTATTTTTTTTTTAATTTAAATCTTGATACCTTACATTATGTTTTTATATGTGTACATGTATATACACATGCATTCTGAAATATATAGCGGTCGCTGATTAATACAGGGAGGTCAGTTGAGTTCTAGGAGGCAATTAATGAGACTTCACAATGACGCATTTTGACCTCAAGCAACGCGGCGCGGCGTTGTGCGTTGTGCAAGGCGCTGTGGATTTCCGCAAAGCAACACCCAATTATATATGTGCACGTGTGTGTACACCTACGACGAAGGCCGTTTCCATTTTCCACATGTACCTCGGCTAGGTACTCGCGCTGATCCAGTGCCGAGCGCGCCCGACTCCGTCCGAACACACCCGAACTCGTTTGTTTGGATTTTTATCGGAAACTACCGGTTTTTCCCGAGTCGACTCACTTATCTCACGCAACGTGAGCTGCTAGGTAATGTCACCCGCTGGGGCTAATGGCTTTTATTAATTAGAAGCGAGGCGCTCATAACCCGAAACTCGTGCCGAGTACGTCAACGGTGCAAGCTCCAAGTTGAGCGATGACGTGGGCGGGAGTCGAATGACTGACCGTCTCGCATAAAGCCTTGTCGGAGGCCACCACGAGACTTAAAAACATTCCGGATAGGACATTCATTTTTATATTAAACTACAGCGAACCATCTAGATAGTCTCTTAAGACCTCTTCATTTCCTTTTAGACCCCTTCCCTGTTTTAACTTGAAACTAAAATCTGAACGTTTATACTTGTAGTTATGTGAAATAATTAGCCAGTAGAACGATAAAGCGGCGTCTGTCGGTTGCGCAACTGAAGGAAGTTGGGAAAGTGGTGACCGACGACGGTCGCCGGATCCCCGCTGCTGGGAACGTGTCTTTTAACGTTGGAAGGTTACATGACATAGCTATGGTCGGCGAACAGGGTTCACAATCACAACAAATGAATAGTTGCCTTTATTTGCTTGGGTTTACGGCTCCGTGCCGTATCGAATACAAGTGCTATGAGAAACCCCTAAAAAATCGCCCCTAAAAAAATGTCTTTTCCGTTATCGTCCACGCCAATTCAAAAATATATGGGAATGCCGTTTATTGCGGAACTGACACCATAATTTTCTGCACCAATTTCATTGTCATGCATTTTTAGACTAGCATTTGTCGTGAATGCTAGCAGAAAAATCTAAGGCCGTCCATCTGACACAGGGTTGAAACTCCACTAATTGCGATAGGTTCTATTTTAACTTATATATAAAGATACGACAGTTGATGGTAGAATGTGACAAGGTTCTAAAATAGATTTACTTTCCGGAATGACGTAATAAATTAAAAGGAACGTATTAAAGGGATGTACTCGTATGTCGCAACGTATTCGAGTTATCAGTCCGGTTAAAGATTAGTGTTTATTGAATTAAAGATTGGCGTGTAAAGTTAAAGTGACTTTGAGCTAGTCGAGATTGCGGCGTCCGAGGAGGCTGAGGGGTAGCTTGGGCCTCGGTAGGAACAATGGCAGCGAGGATTAGTCATTAGGGGACAGTGGGGCGAGCGGGCGCGCTCGTGCGATATGGGACACGCACGAGCCGAGTGTCCTTGTCTACTACTCGAGTTTGTCATAAGGTCATAACCTTTCAAAAACAATTACAAGACATCTCTCTGCAGTGCGGGGCGCAGGTGCTTTTCTTAAATATGTAGCTGTTCAATTATCCACTCACAATTTATTAAAAAATATCAACATTAATTTTAAATATGAATATAAGATATTCTGATTGTTTTAGCTACGTATACGATACGCTATGAAGCTGCTGGTTGCTTTGGTTGGTGTTTGTTTTTTGGTCGAATAATTACACGTTTATCGTGGTATATCAAATTTCCAGCACTTATCTGAATTGTCGTTCGAGCAATACTCATTGATTGCATGACGTACAAACTGGATTGTTCTTAAATTATATTGTAGTCATTATTCAGTTATTTCCATATTTTTTTTGTTCAGGTCCATATCGTTTCTTTAATATTGAACATGATATTTAATTTAGTTTAAAGGCATCTTATTGAGAGATCTTAATTTTTCATGTGTAATTTGTGTCAGAATGTAATCGCGGGTGTAAACGTGTAGCCCGCGAGATGAACGTCACGTCACGTCCCGTGTCACGGCTTATCACCGAGCACCAGGGAAGGATTAGCGGTACGGGACCGGCCGGCGGCCCTCGGTGCGGAGGGTACCCGATGACTCGGTCAGCCGCCCTATTATAACATATTTACTGATAATAACGCCCTTAGTACTAGCTAGCTACCTAATAGTAGTAATATTTCTTTCCTCTTTCGGGTGTCTGTAACAACAGGCGTCTCAGCGCGTGACCAGCATGTTAGAATGCGAGGAATTGGGAAACCCTCTTGTTTACTGGTTCTCCAGTACAGTAACTGAAATTGAACCCGTTGCTGTTACTGTGACATGCTAAGATCCCACCGCCGCATGTGGTGCGGTATGTCGACATCGCTGCTGCTGCTTTCGTTCATCCGCCAAGATTATTAAACTATGTATTTCAAAGTCAAAATATTGTCGAAATATGGGATCATCGAGCTCCCTTAGTGAAAGTCTGAAGATTACATAATATTAATACATTCTTATTAAGATACCTTAAAAATGGTTACGGATTTAAAATCGATAGCCAATTCCGCTTTATTTCCTGAAGTCTCGGCAGGCAGTTCCTATCATCTAGTCCTGGTCATCGGCTTTGCTAGAATATTACAATATTGCTAAGTCTAAGTAACATAGTGTAGACCAGAAGAAAAAGCCGGAGGAAAAAACCCCCTGATACTCTTTTTAAACCAAAGCGCACAGCAAACTACGAACGCGAGACAGCAATCGTATGCGCTGGAATCATTCCAAAGGACAACTGTTTACAAAAAACTTAATCCTATTACATAGAAGTGTAGTGGTAGCCTGATAGGAGTTTATTTAATTTCAATTGGCACGCGGGATGAAAAGCTTCCAAAAGTTAGGAGGGCTTCAACTCGTCAGTGCAGGTTACGGCGCGCTACGATTGCTGGACAGGAAAGCACTAATGTTACGGCCAGAACCATATTTTGTTTAAATAGGAATCGGCTCTACCAGTGTAATGGCGTCCCCTCGTCGCGGCCGCCACGACGTCATCGACACGCGTCCATATAATGGGCCCTCTGAGAGTTGACGTCGGCAGTACCGTCTACTCCGGACACACTCGGAGGACCACTTATAGAAAGGGGTTTGAAAATCATCAAATAAATAAATCCACTAGTACAGACTGACCTTTCAAAGATTGATATGACTTTACAACTTTTGACTTATTATGGATTCAGTACATGCCCCACGGATTAAAAAAATCGTAGCAGCTCACATTCGATTGCTTCTGTAAGGTCAAAGTGTATTGTCCAATAGGACGTGGTTTAAAAATAAGGTTACCATAGAGAATGTTGGGCTATTTGGCTGCTTTTTGTGTTAGTTCCTACTTAGCATTTTGGTGTAGGATGAATGCAATACGTAGCTATGAAATAGCTTCGCGTTTTAGTAAACGAGTTGAATGTCATTTTATGGGTTTTTGTCTGGGTGTAGAGATAGATATCCATATTATTACATTTGAGACCAGTTTGACGATTCAAAATTTGAGTGAGGATAGTGTGAAGGAAATATTGTTGTTTGATTGCTAACATTGGCTGTGGACGGCGGCGGCGACGGCAGGGGAGGGGGCGGGGGCATTCTGGCGGTGGCGTTGCGTTCGCGGGCATAATCGCAAACCGGTCCGCCGCGCCGTTTCAATGAGTGCGCAACCGAAAACAACTCAGGGTTGTGCAAAAAATAACAAAAAATACCTACTGATTTTTTATGGACTATAACAATGGCTATGTCTGTGCAAGTGGCTACAGTGGTGTAGTGGGCACTGGCGATGGACTCCCTGTAGCTATGTATGTTAGTACGAATATTTCCTTTACCATCGCAGTAGTACCTAATATACAGTAAAGTGGATTATTTACGAGACATAAAGTTTATCGTCCTGTTGATGTAATGTTATTGTTAACATTAACATGATTTATCCATTCATTTTGTCCTAAGTTTATCTATAATATGTAATTAATATGACTAAAGATTATTCTCAATTGAGATTGCCAACGCATCGGACTTTTGCGTGACTTAGTATTTATTTCCGTACGAATAAATACGCCGAAATTCATCTGAAATTCTTTATTAGGTAGATATCTACCATGTAAGTACATAGTGTTCGCGTCCAGGTACAAAAGCCGCTTCATTCCGGGTGGAAATAGGGTAATTTTAGTTTAGGCAAATTGCAATAGTGTTATCTCTTGAGAAGCGTGTTTGAATGGCGGCCGTCTGCTCGGCACGCAGCCATTACATCCTTCCGACCGGAACTAGTCCGCCCGGTAACTGCCCGGAG
The DNA here is from genome assembly GCA_018249125.1 of Asbolis capucinus. NCBI lineage: Eukaryota > Metazoa > Arthropoda > Insecta > Lepidoptera > Hesperiidae > Asbolis > Asbolis capucinus. The sequence continues at coordinate 398 of DWJZ01000960.1, read as the reverse complement.
TGGCCAGGATGCCCGGACAGCCGCACTGCAGCTGCCGCGGGCCGCAGCCGCATGCCGCAGCCGCACTGCCGCCCGAAACCCAACACAGAGCTCTCTCGCACCGATAAACGGCTTTGCAATTATCTTACTATCGTTGACTTGAGACTCACGAGCGACTGTAGGTACTCGCTGCGGAAATAATAATAATTCTTTTATTTCGGACTACCAGGATCCTATAATACATTAAACTAATCAATGTTGAAACAACACACACCTGGAAACATATTTTTTATCCGTCCCTTAGACTACTAAAATGTTCGGTTACAGTTTGTACGACTGCGATCATCTTAAACCGCTGCGACGTTTGACAGGACATACGAGTAGCAAACGATTAACAATTTATGTCGTTTTCATATTAT
>DWJZ01000959.1:0-26596 GCA_018249125.1 Asbolis capucinus | reverse complement strand
AGTCTTGCTCCAGGAAACTCACTAGTGCAAGGGCAGGAGCGTGAAGCAATTTGCAACTATGACACACTATCTAGTTTACGAACCGTTCATAACCATGTAGCTTGTGTCGATTGTAAAAGATCAAAAAAGTTAAGCAACACCGGGCGCGGTCGGTAGGACGATGAATGACCGCCAGTAGCTAAAATTTTATGGGCGTTCCCGTACTGTAAAACCAACAGTACTGGTTGTTATCGTTATGATAGTCGTTAAATCTTGTCGGGGGTTACTGGTGGCTTAAAAACCCCCACTTGCTTAACTTCGGTCACTTGGTATCGACAGAAGACGCCGGGCTATGAACGCATCGAAGAACACGCAAACTAGAAAAGTAAAAACGGGGCAGTTCTGCTAGTATCCTACGATGTAGGTCGAAAGCTTTTTCGTCAAAAGCTTCGTCAACGTAAAGAAAAATATCACAGTTCAAAAGTGTGCCAATAACAACAATGATCTAAACTGTGAACTGTGCTTGTTCTCAGTATATGTTATTTGTAGGTGTAACACCGGCCGCTGTAGAACAGATCCTGAACAAACATGGGTGCGGCACGTCTTGTTTGCGGCGGTTTTAGCGAATTGTACTTACTGCCATTACTATAAAATACTAGTGTTAATGTTATTTCATTGTTTATATACACTGTATATCACTGGAAATAATATAGGAGGTATTGTTTGTAGGATCAGATCAGGAAGAGAAATAAATTTAGTTAGTACAATATTAGAAAGTCGTTGTACAAATAAAAAATCTGCTGCAAATTACTATCTGTAACTGAAAGATATCTGGGAGAAACTATAACTGGAGTTTGTGCACGTTAATCTCAGAAATGGCTCATCCGATTCGCATGCAGTTTAGCCAAGTATTGTGCTAAACTTTGAATATTATTTAGTTATGGTTTCATTTAATTGGATTAAAAAATATAAAAATCAATTTAAGGAATCCTATTTTCGACTTTTATAGCTACATCGAAGCGAAGTGAAGCCAGTTATAAGAAATATATGTACGCGGTCGTGGCCCGGTGGTTTATTTCGATCGCAAGTAATACAGAAAGTTAGGCAACAGCGGGCGCGGTCGGTAGGAGGATGAGTAACAAATAGTGGCAAAATTTAATGACCACTTCCGTGCCTCAGAGAGCACGTAAAGTCCTCGATACCGATTGTAATCGTTACATAGCAATAGTTAAGCGAAAATGTTTCGCCGGCGGCGAAATATCTTCCGTCACTTGGGTTGCTCAGTAACCCCTAAAAATCCGTAATGAAGCAGCGAGTGGTGCTCTAGGACTCCGCAGCAGAAGACGAGACCTCTGCTCAGTTGTAAGCCATCAGTTGAAGTCATATATATACATACATTATCTTTTAAGTCAATATAAGGGGATAACAGCAAAATATATTTATTTTGAAGACAAAATGTTTCTAGTATGAGGGTACTTGTAATATATCCCCAAGACACATGCATACTATCTAGTTTCATAGAACAAATATCGTCGTTTCTGGAACACATATCATGAACAAATACCACCTTCCATCGGCGATGAAGAATAACTTTACTTCATATATGACAACTGGAGACAAACTCTTACAAATAAATGTTTGTATAGTCTGTTGAGATATCTCAAGAATATTGTAAAGAGAACTGGACCACGTAGAACATACATATGTCGATGTATATATACATATATATGTATGTATGTAATTTTGATAGATGTTACACAAGATTAATGTGACATTGAGTCAATTCTAATCATGTAGGTTCCTAATAATTTTATAATCGCACTCAGAGTTGGTTAATGTATTCTTAAGTTGTTATGTAGTACAGAATTTATATAGAGCAGTACTAAGGAGCGATTAAAATTAACATTAACATTTCTGAGTGGGCAGACAGTCTAACTTAAAGAAATGCAAATATAATATATATCATATAAGGTTAAGATGTGCATAATATAGATTTTCATGGTACGTATGCCTTTGCCCCACCCAACCCAAGTGACAGTAGTATTTACCACCCGAAAGCCTCTGATAAGGCTTCACGACTGCTTCACAATAACAAATGGTACATACAGTTTTACGTGCCCTCCGAAGCACGGAAGCGCTCATAAACTTTTACCACTAGCGGTCACCCATCCTGCTACTGACCGCGTCCACTGTAACTTAACATGGTGATTGACTCAAACCACTGTGCTATGACCGTTCTGTGTACGATGACAACGTTGTCCGAAATAGATTTAAATGAAGTTTTGTTCATATCACCCACAAATTTTGCAGTTCAGCTAGATCCTAAAATAGAACTACTTCGGTTCGTATTCTCCTTTGTATCGCAAATAATAGGCCCGATAATGTGAAAGTTACAGCTTTTGGTTTATCGTATCAGCGTTAAATTAATTGAATGGAGCAAAATTGTCTCTCTGTTGGTACAAATCGTTTATATAAAAAGCCTCACATCATCACAACTGATAAAAAGATTAGGTTTCTTTCGTCATCTTAGAAGTTCATTACACAGTTGGGTTACAAAACAATACAACATAAGATATGCTAATTTTTTTTTATAAAATATAAATAAATATCTTTGGACAATTCACACAGAGCCATCTGACCCCAAACTAAGCGTTAGCTTGTGCTATGGTGATCAGATAACTGAAAAACATACATATATATGTACTTTTAAATACATACTTAAACAGATATTTTTATTACACACCCAGACACATAGAACAAACATTCCTGCTCATCACAGAAAAGTTTGACCTCGGTGGGAATCGAACCCACGACCTCCGGTGTAGTAGTCAGGTTCACTAACCACTAGACCAACCGGCCTGTATCTACGCAAAACAAAGATGGATAATCTAGTCGGAGAAGACGAAGTCCCGTTGTTCCCGTTCTTTGTATCACGGATCTATAATTAAAGTTTGTGCTTTTAAATATTTTAATAAACATAATTAATTAGTTTATCCTTTATTGACCACCGTACAGAATTACGGTCTCAATGCGCGCTTAATGCTAATTGCATTGTCTACCAGGGGAGCACACTAGGCAACCTGAAATACACGATAGGCGGATTTTATAATAAGGATATTGTAACATAAATTTAATAACAAATATATACTTTATAATATTTACATACAGAATATATAGACATATACATAGATATATTCTATACTATATATAACAAATTTGTTACATACAATACGTAATTATAATATTTCATTAAGCAAACTATCTTGACGAGAGATGAAGAACGCTTCATGAGTCATTAATGCCGGCACTGGGTCATTACGTAACCTTTTCTTAAAAGCGATCTTGGCAGTGGGTCTCCAGATGTCCTCAGGGAGCGAGTATCACAAGCGAGCAGCCTGGACTAACAATGACATGGTTAAATCTGTTTTTATTCCTTCAGTGCCGTTAAAATATTAATGAAACACTTTATTAACACCCAGCGAAACATGTAGACGTATTATTAACTCTTCTATCAACAAATGATGTTACCGCGTCAATCAATATCGGAGGGCGCTGTGCATTAATTGGATTATACGGCACCTATCAATCAGTCCATCATTAACCCAGCAGTCTTCGTAATCCGCCAGCTCCCTACATTAAACAACAGTTTAAACAACACTCAGGTATTATAATAAATCTTCCGAATTGCCCCGGGCACCCACTCAATATTTTGAACTACCAACTTATACTATACCAACACACGCTAAAATAAGCCTTAGTCCCTGGTAATGAGGTTGAACGGAACAGCAGAAGGTATTAATGTAATTGCAAGCAATGGCCGTCTGTTAGGGCCGGTACACACGGCGGATAGCAGATATTAATCCGTCAGATCGTGATTAGATTCGGAGGCACGGAGTAATATATTCGCTAAGGTGTCAGCTGTAGTGATGGTGAGATTTGGGGAACTATCGATGGGAAATAACAGACATCCGGCTGAACAAGATCAAACTAATAAACGAAATATCTGGTTTGAACAGAAATCGTTCATATTCCTCTTTATAACTACTCGTACGTTACGTTTACCTTTCTCATCAATGAATATGGTAAGGCCGCTAGATCTTTTTTTATATATCGCTAATCAGAAATTATGTATTTTACAATTAAACAATTGACTGTAAAAACCTAGTTTATATGTATATATCTACATTTGTTATAATGATAAAACCTAAAATCCTTTAGCAAAAGGGATTTCTCGTTGCTAGAAAGGTGAATGTGCTTCAACTTTATTCAATGGTCATGTGAGCGTTTCTCAGTAGTGGGCCACCAATGGGTCAGAGCCAAAGTTAAAATTGTATTATTGCTACTAGTAAAGTTAACATATTTGAATTTCACACATCATCTTTCGATAATACTCAACGTTCAAAAAAATCGCACAATACAGAACAATAAAGTTTCCTTTATTTTTTTCACAAGAACAACAATCTATCGATATCGATATTCTTAGTAGAGTGTGTTAGACCGTGGTGGTTCGTGTCGCGGCAAGCGGCGCGCGTCTTAGCGGAGGTGTCTCGGCCGCCCAGCTCTAGACGTGTGCCGACACCAGGCACTGATCGCAGCTCGACACGAATCAATATACTGCGTTTACACTTTTATACGTAATAATATCTATGAACATACACAAGTAGCTTTGATAGAAATATAAATATAATTTGGAAAGACTGTGTTCTACATCGGTTAGTAATAAAATGCGAAGTTATAAAGTCAATTAATCAATTATACTAATATTTTAAATGCGAAAGTTAGTGAGTGTGGATGAATGTAACTCCTTCACGTAAAATCACAACGCAAATTGATTTACGGTTCAATTTCAAATGCAGTCAGAATTTGTAGGATAAATAAATTGTCAATTTTAGTGATATAAAGAGGCAACACTGCGTACCGCGACCAACTTGCCGTAATTATGAACTTTGCAATCCGCTTAAAGTCTTAAGCGGGCCAAATTAGTTGCGAATTAAAATTCGTTTGGAGGACGTTTCCGCAGCTCACCGTCCGCACCTGTCTGAGCCCATCATATCCTGGAAGCTTTGGCATATCGCTGCTGTATTTTATGTATCTTTCCTAATACAAAGAGCAATGATTGTATTTTTATGTTTGTGACAAAGAACATGCTTCATTTATCATCATTACTGCTATCCACAACATGACTAATGTAAATATCAATATTGACGCCCAAAAAACGATTTAAATGTAATGGCAAAAGGCGTGCACACTCAATGGGGTCCCCACGCCGTTACATTGTGCACGACCGAAGCCAGGACAGGTCGTTAGTGGTTTAATAATTGGTTCTTTTATTATCTACGTATTTGACGATGATGGATTTCTAAACTGACTTCTCCTTGTGAACTCCTTCTAAATTTTTTAAATTTTTGTATAATTAGCAATTTTCATGAACCTGTCTTATGCGTGAAAATATAACAGACAGAATTATCTTCCTACTTGTTACATTAGGAACTATTTATGTTGTAAAACAATTACAAATGAATTGGTACGAACGGACTGACATCAAACACCATTCTCTACCAACTTTAGAGTCGCGCAGAAAAAACCAACAAACATAACACAATAATCTCATATTACACCACCTTTCATACTTATACAATGAGATCACAAATATCAAAATGTATGATAATTATAATAAGGGATAGGTGTATCCCTGTGATCAGGGGTAGCAACCCCTGGCCAAATTACAGGGGAGCCAGTTTGACGGTACACCTTGTGGTGTATACTTCAATGCGGGGTTCTGAATAGACTAATTTAAAGATGGAATTATGCTTCTAAATTCCAGTAATAACATGTATGTATGACTTGACAAAGAGAACTGTAGGGTGCTGCAGCAAGTCGGTTATGAAATTGTTGGTATCAGTCCAATAGTAGCCCACTGAGTCTAACTTGTCACGACTGGCAAAGACTTGCTGGCAAAGTGGCTGGCATTTATAGCCCTCTTCGGAGCACGAGTTTCTTTTGAGGCCCAGGCAAGGGGGCAGGGGGCATATTCCACCACGCTGCTCCAATGTGGATTGGTAGAGGCAACTGAAGTGTTGAAAGTTTGTTTAACTAGTGGAAAGCCCCCCACTAAACTTATCGATTGCTATATAAGTACTACCAGCACCGACGGCTTTGACGTGCCCTCTGAAGCACGGTAACGATAGTGTTTTTTTCTCTGATCACATACGATCGACGCAGGTAAGAAGGTACCCAATGAGCGCTTCATTTCCATTCATGTAACATTGCACAATAAAGAGAGTGCTCAACATATTTCCATAAAAACAATAAAGTTATGAAATGTTTATCAGGTGCCACAGTACAACAATTTCAAGAGGAGCACTGTAAAAGGACAAGCGCCCTCTGGGGAGCGCTAGAGCAGGTGTGGCAGGTGTCGTAAACGTAAAATCAGTTTTTACCGCCAAGTCCTCACTGCCCTCTCGACGAGGGCCCTTGTTTACAGCCTTTATGGCGACACGAGGGTGAAATATAAATGATTGTTTCATTCATGGATTGCTTTTTGAAATGCCACGGGACGGTTTTTTGTTTGATGCTCAATATGACGGCCCAATAAGATAATAGGCATGTTCATGGTTACATTTGTTGCTATATCATGTCAGTGTAAGAAGTTTTTGCGGTGATAGCCTAGTGCTTAAAAATTCGAGCCTGCTACGTGGGGAGGGTCCGGATTTGAATCTCAGGGCACGCACTTCTGACTTTTCGGAGTTATGTACGTTAGAAGCATTTAAATGTCACTCGCTATAAAAGTGAAGGAAAACATCGTGAGGAAACCTGCATGCCTGGGGGTTTGCAAAACTCAAAGGTGTGTGAAGTCAGCCAATCCGCACTTGGCTAACGTGGTGTATAAAATTGTAAGTATAAAGTTAACAACACAAAGTTACTTATTTTTTCTACAACTTTTATTTAACTTGCAGTGTATGTTTGTATATTGTGTGCTAGTATATTTGTTTGTTGAGTGTTTCGTGTCAAATCTTGTTAGTTTAATTAGACCCACTTCCTCTTGCACTAGGGAGCTAAACTATTGCATAAGCCTTCCGTCCTGATGACAATGCATAGTTTAAGCGTGACCTGATACTACGTTCAGTGTTGGCTCCAGACAAGGGAACTCCTCAACGGTTAACAGTACAGTTATAAAATTTTGTGTATTCCTTTGTATTAAGGATCTATAATTAAAGCTCGTGTTTTTAAACATTTTAATAAGTTGTATTAAATTTATTAGTACCTATTAGGTATTAATGTAACTCATCTTGTGGTGCTTCACTGTCGGCCTATAAATAAACTTATTAAATTACGATGCCAGATAATTCAGGGATTATAAAATAACTGTATTGGAGATCTCGTCTCGGAGCAACAACGGAGCAACAAGCAGAGGACACGCCCCGACCAATGGATGGACGACTCTCTGAAGAAGTCAGCAGGCTCTGCGCCAGTTGGGTTGCCGAAAATCACGGGAGCTATGAGGGATCGGAAGCCAATGACAAATGCAAATATTTCCTGTTTACGTGACGCCAGTTCAAACAAGTGAAGTGCTAACTTATCTACATATTTGGCCAGCTCATTGCCACTTGGCCTTGCTGCTATGTGCTATGTTCCTTACCGCATCTCCTCGTTTCGAATTTTATCCCACAAAAAAACGGGCTAAGTATACGCTCCACAGCAGCCTCACAGCGATTTTAGCTATGGACTAATCGCAATGACCACGATCATTCCCATATGATCATTGCGTACACTCATGTAAATATGTATACTCCATTAGGTAAGTAGCAAGTCGAAAGGCGCACTCTTACCAAGCTCTAGATATACAAACATTTTAGGTCAGTAGGCACAAGCTGAAACCGTGTCGAACGCCACCCGACCTTAGTCTCGAACGAGTTCTTTTGTTAAGCTGTACAGTGGCAAAACGGGCGATTGAAAGCCGTTTATAGCGAATCGGCTAAGCACCTGTACACTTAACCCGTTTGCAAACCGCTGACGATATCTGGCACTTTTACGTGGGAACTGGGCTTTAGGGATGCGCCGCGTCCATGTCGTACGGGCGTTTTGGTATTGTTGTACTTTTTATACTGTAACGGGCAGACAATGCTTGATCTTGACAATACTAATACCTAGTACTATTAGTGACATCAAATGAATTAAGTGGAATCTAATAATGTGTTTTAATTGATTTACTGTCCACTTTAATAATGCATTTTTATTATATTTTCTTTTTAATTTTTATAATAAAAATACTATTGCAATGCCTGACAAGGCACATGTAAGCACAATCATATGCGGTAACATCTTACTACATGAATGCAATACATGTCATTTCATTTCATTTCATCGTCAATTAGTGCATTGATTATAGTGGTAGCACTTCTTTCGTGCGTCACGCGTGACGTCTAAGATGTTTAAAGACAGTTCGCCGCGGAATGTGTATTAAATTGAATGTAGTCAATTTGCCCACGCTTTTAAGATACTACATTGGCTTTGAGTACCTAGCTAAAGCCCGTAGAAAAAACTCCCTCTCGGCAACGCTTTAGGAACACCCAGTATAGTGCTTGTAATGTACAAGTGACACTAGTTTGTTTAAAAAAACGCATACTTTCCAAGCTTTTCTCCATAAAAAATCTACTAATGACTACTGATAACTCAAGGCCCCATAAGACAGTTTCCCGAGCATTATCGAGGACAGACGGCACATCCCTAGTGTATCGAGAGCGCAAGTGGTTTAGCGACACGGCCCATCGAGCACGCGCGCCCACTCGGGCCACCTTAGAGCAGCTGGGGCATTGGGCCAGGTTGCGTCCTTGAGCGGAGTGGCCCCGCCTTGCCACGTTAATGAGTTAATGTGTACAAGAAAATAAAACATAAACAAAATTAAATATATATTTTGGGACAATTCATACTCGGCCATCTGATCCCAAACTAAGCGTTGCTTTAACTATGGTGATCAGACAACTGATAAACATACAGGTATATTTTTAAATACATACTTACATAAATATTTTTATTACACCCAGACACAGAACAAACATTCCTACTCATCATATTTGTTCTGGGTGGGGTAGTATCCTCTACTTTCGACCGTAGACAGGTTCACTAACCTCTAGATCAGCACGCGATCAAAGGTTTACAAAATAAGATTATTCATTCCAAATTCTTACATTTTTTAAAGGTCAAACTGCACCATCGCCCGCTAGATCCTTAGGGTTAATGGTTTTGAAAGAAGCGGCAAGAAACTAACAAGCCCTTTGTTCCTTCTCAGTTATAGACAGCACATACTACTAACGGCTATGGTAAACTCATGCAATAGTATTTTAACTTTAATCAACCAATTTAAAGTAACCCAGTTCATATATGTATGTACTATCTATACTTATAAATAATATTCCTAAAGATCAAGAACGCGTTTGTCTAAAACATTGTTTGTGCTGCGCGCGGCCTACTTTCGATCAATAAAAAATCTACCCTCATTTTGTCTCAGCTTCTTCTCATTATATTTTGTTATCAAAATCTCCGCTTCTGATATATCATTATTTTATTCAAGTGTACGCCTATCCCGCATTTTTCTACGTCACACTAGGTTGGCTGGTAGATAATGCCAATAGGCATTCAGCTCGCCCTTTGTATCTCCTAGCATAAGGTGAATACAATAGACTAAATAAATAAAATTACCAAAGGAATGTCTTTATGATATAATTGAAGTAGGACTTTGTATTGTTAACTTTTGACTTTCGTTATGCGAGCTGTTGGTTCCCAAGACGAAACAAGTCATTAATGCTTACTTAGATTGCTCTTTAGTGCTACCTCTAAAATCTTTATACAAACTCTGAACTAAGGAACGATTTTAGTAACCAGTTAAACTTAACCTGCATTTTTCAGGTGAAATAAAAAGCAAGTTATTGTGCATTTTCAAAAATTTATTGGTGATCTCGAGTAGTAAAATAAACTGTACAGTCGGTGCGTGACCCGTAAGGCACGCTGTCGTCGCGGCTCCCGTGGAAACCAAACACACATACAAACATACATACATACTAGGTATGTAGGAATTTCATACATATCTATAACATGACACTCAATACATCAAGAAATTAAATTGCATGTCAGAAACAAACAACAATTTCATATAAGTTTCGTGTAAGCAGGGTATATCATTTCCTTCTGCCACACTCAAGAGTTTTATTAATGATTACGTAAATCGCTCCTTAGTAAAGATTCTGCCCAAATTCTGTACCAATTAGCAATTTAAGTAACCATTAACAACTCTGAATGCGGCAGGTTGACTGTATTGTAAAACTATATTATTGTTATTGTAAATGTTAAAACATCAATTTTCTATTAAAACTAATACTAATAATATAAATAAATCATAATGTTACCCATAGAAAAGTAATAAAATACGCAATTATTATTGATTTGAAATTCGTAGATTGAAAAAGTAAATCGAATTAAATTTGTACATACAAATTTTTTTTAGAAATGAAAATAAAAGAGACAAAACAATATTTTAAATACATTATTTCATTTTCAAATTAAAACATGTTCTATTATAAATTAAACTGTCATTTCATTAAAACCAAATTAAATTAAAAATTTCAGTTCCACACAAAAGAGGCCGCGACATCAGTTTGTCCCGCTCGCTCGCTGCACGCCTCTCCTCTTACAAACGCTCTCACTCTCATACAACGCGGAAGCGCTTCAACAGTCGTTGGGTTTTATTTTTTAAGCGTAAGACTCAATTTTGTACACATATTACTCATTTTATTAACAAGCATCCGTGTAGATTGTTGCGATACAATCCCCGTATTACAGTGGAAACTCGATTATCCGGCTCCTAGTTATGCGGAGTCGCGATTATCCGGACTACCAACTACAATCAAATAACTTTATAACGTCAATTGGAAATTATAAATGCCAGAACTCGCATCATACGCCCGCGTTCCATGCTGTCTCTTTTCCGCGCGGTTTGTTGTTTTTAGGTAATTTATTTTTGTAATATATTTTTATTAATCACATCATGTAGTATGATTTGATGTAATGTAAACGTTAAACGATTTATACAGTGAATTATACGCTTTTTGCATTATTCGAAACGATAACAATTATCCGGAAAACCGAGTCTACAATAATATATTGAAAGTCAGGATTCTAAAACATTCTATCGCTAAACTTTCCGCTTAAAAAACAAATCTCTTATAACTCTGCATCCAATATAAATCTTACATTACGTCTTTAATACACCACTAACCTAAATGGACATGATATTCGAATATCTTATAAACACACTTCAATCCTACTCAATAAGGTTCAGATTCGGCTGGCTCACAATGAATAATATTTATTTCGACTATACTTCCGTTTATACAGAGTGTAATAATAAAACATGATTGGATATTATTTTCAATTTATTTTTATATGTAATTGAGTTCTAAAATTCGATAGAGGAGTCGATGATTAATATCGAGCAATCGATTGTGTGAGTGTGTAACTGTAAGTGGGTTACTGATTTATTTGATGGTACCTATTTGATTGTGTTATAATGTTTCACACTACATAGTACGGCCGAGCTATGCCGGTTCACTAAGTACAATTTTAATGTTACTTACATAAAAAAATGGACACCATACGGTAATAACACATTTGGCGATATACTTATACAACCGACAACATTTTACAATTACACCCTGTATAAAATATAAAAATCATAAATTGGATCATCCATATAAAAATCAGAGCTGTCTTCTTAATATACATTCTAAAAAATAAGTTACAAGCGAAATAAATGTTTAAGTATGTTAGAGTTCTTTTGGACGGAAAAACTTAAAAGACAACGTAACCAATACGAACGTCGACTATATAGCCGATTAGACCTAAATCAGGCGAACTTTTGATGGCAAAACATTAGATCAATGGATCTTATATTAGACAATGCGATCGAACACTTGTTGTGATATAGTATAATTTCAAATACATCAATCACGGTGCATTGTTTTGACACTTTTGACACTTTCACCCCTTACCTCAGCAATTTATACATTTATTTGTAATATATATTAAACTAGCTTCCGCCCGCGATTTCGTCCGTGTGGACTGAAAAAAGGTTATATTTGACTGCAAATTCCCCATTTACAAATACAAATAATGTAATAAATGACGAACCACTACCGATTTTGTGTAAACTTCACATAAACCATTTACTAAATAGTCCGAACAAAGCCAGTTCATGAGTTATAAAAGTACAACGAAAAGTGGCAATGATTTATTTATATATATGTATATAGATTGCAGATCTAGTGGGCTATGCCGTCGTTAGTTTTCAATAATCATAATATAAAACTTAAGATAAAGCGGCAGTCTAAACAAAATACAAGAGATTTGTATATAAGGTTCTTAAGCTAATATGCACTGATATAATATAAATGAAATCGTTAAGGATACAAATAAAGTATATAATTCATTATTTATATTGCCTTTGATATATTTTTACTAGATCGATAGTCACTATAGTGATCCCGATTGCATTTTTACTAACAAAAAAAATGTGATATAACCTCAATGGAAAAGTATTTTATTTTCTACCGTATAATGTGAACATGAAAGTACATCTTTGAATGACCTGAATTTATAAATATAGGCAAATACATCTGATACTATTATGATTACTCAGTTATATATGTAAGTAGCAACACATCGACAGACGGAAAACAAAAAGGGCGTATCTCTTTAGAGTAAGAAACTAAGAATTTCGCTCTTTTTTTCATCGATATTCTGTAAGTAATTTTACAAATAACAGCTTATCGATTTCATCACATATACATTACGGCACATACAAATGTGTACTCATTTAAATCAGTTTATGAGAAAATACAAAATGGAAATAAACTAGTACGACAATACATCAAAATAATAGACAAAAATGTGTCGAAGTTGTCGACAAATGTGTTCATGTACAATGATCACTTTCTCAGATCTTAAGTTACAATATAGTTACGTGTTGATAATGTTAATGATAGAGTTGCACAAATAGTTGTGTTCATGAATTAATATATCGACGTAGGAAACCTATAAGGGCATCATTTTTTAGAGTAACTCATAAAACAGATTCACCCTTATACGAAAAACGATATAACTCTTTCGAGTAATTCATAGTTCCGCTTTTATTTCGAAGACAATAAGGGCACAACGCTTTAGAGAAACTCTAAACATTAGGCCTTATTATTTCCGTGTAAGGGCGTTATTCTCCTTAGTTAATTTAAAAAAGTTGAGCCCTTATTGTATTCCGTCGTCGATCTTCATACGTGTAGTTTTCACTGGTGACTGTATGTGCTCTCTGCAACACCCTAATGAAAAACTACGCTAAGAAGGCGTTGTGAGACTGAAAATGTAAAACGAAATGTAATTAGCAACCGCTATATTGATATTTAATTGTATCTGACAACGCCTCTTTCGCGCCCTTATCACTCGCTAAATATGTATATATCGGGCCCTCAAAATATCGTCGGCGACAGCAAATCATGAATCGGATTTTTTTCCAAAATAATATTTGTTTAATAGAAAAGTTTATATCCAATAACTTAGAAACACCAAAACTTATTCAGTATATCACACAAAAAAAAGTACGTTACATATTTGTCTCATACGTCACAAATTACGAAATGTTCACTCGTCCACGATATAAAGATTATCAAAGATTTTCGAATGTAATTGATGATGCAAGTGAGATTCAAAACTGTAGCCAAATGGCACGTTACGGGAGAAGGTGGAGCAAAGAGTTGATGAAAATACTTTTAATACTATATTGTGTATGATGGCACCAAACCTCAAGTGAAAAAATAACAAAATAAGAGTCGATCCGTTACTCCGTCACTGCCGATTTTTTATTAAATGAAAAAGATTGAACGCTGCATAATATTGCATGGGAAGAAAATTTCTTAATTCATAGATATCAAAGTGAAAATAGTATAATGAATATCTGCAGACATACAGAGAAAATTATTTTGAAAAAAAAGTGTCATTTTTGTATAATTAAATTTTTACTTGATTACTGAATTGAATTTATTGAATTAAATAAGTAAGAATGTTGTGATATGAACATATTTAATGACTATATTTTATTGATTTATCTTATTAATTTCGACGACGTAGAACAATAACGGCGTAATTTTTCAGAGTAATTCATAAGAGTTACGCCCTTATTGTTTTTAGTATAATGGCGGTTTTTCTTATGAATTACTTTAAAGACTTACGCCCTTATTTCTTTCCATCGTCGATACCAGTGACAGCCAGACAGCGAGCCAAATTTAAAATATCGCCCGTTTTGACCCGCCATTACTACACCTACATTACAAATATTATTATAACTACATTTTGTAAGGCAATCATCGTATGAGTACTTGAGAAAAAACTTTCGGATATAAACAAGCTACGTTCCATATTTTGTACTAATCGTAATAATAAAAGGATCCATATTTTTATGGTTAAGTTAAAAAAATCAAGCTTTTATTGAAAGTACACGAAACATACTCAATATTTTACAAAAAAGAAATGAATAATCCGCCGCACTTGTATCTTATATTTTAAGTTAAGTAAAAAACCTTGTTAAAATGTTATCAAATAAACATTTTATTTTAAAGCGTATATTGATAACCCAAGCAAATTTTCAGCTTGTACTATAGCATGATGTCATATAAAAATATATGTATACAGTATTACTCTCGATTTACCTAACTGGGTATACACTAAATGCGATATAATCATCACAAATTGTAAGCTATCAAATACTTGTCATAGCACGTCGAAGAGAGCTTTGCTCGGTGTAGCCCTCCGTGGGTCCCTATAGTACGACTTCAACTAACGCCTCGACAAGTGTAAGATGTATAGAAGACCATTCTACTGGACCCATGACCTATGAAAACGGGGTATATTGTCAAGACCCATATCCAGTCGTACAAATCGACAAAGGGATGGATGGACAATTTTACTATACACTCAGATACGCACGAAATGGTATATTTTCTGTACTTTGTATTATATTAATACGCTTTGTATTATAATATCTGTTAGAATATGTGCCAATATGCGTAATTTGCGTCAATGTGTGTATATATGAGTTACGTGTCTGTGTGTATCGTGTACCTATGTGTTCGTGTGTGTATCGATGTTACTGTGTATGTGTATGGTTTATATAAAGAACTCCCTCCGCTTGGTGACGCGCGGCCCGGTGGCGGCTGCCAGCGCGGCCGAGTCCGGGTCAGGAGCTCCGTCGGCGCCGCGCTCCTCCTGTACACACACGATATATTACACGCTGTCCCGCTGCTGGGTGCCTTCTCCTGTCACAATGTACGGGATATAGCCCATAGTACAAGACGCTAGGCAAGTCCGGATTGGTAAACTTCACACACCTTCGGGAACTATGTTTTCCTTCAAAGCAAGTGATAATTAACTGATACGCCCATAACTTCGAAAATTAAGGACATACCAACCAATCTATTTTCATTTATAAGATTGATCTCAAACTTTAAAATGTATGCACATGCACTAAAGCAACCTGCACACAATTGTTACTTCTAAACGACCCTTTTTCTAAGTAGTAGCAAGGAATCCGGAAAAGACTTCAGACCAGGGTATATGCTTCTATTGCAGATAAACATTTTTTCTCAGGATGTACATGTTTGAGTTAATGATTTTTTACTTGTGTAATTAATGATTCGACAACTTATAATAATATTTATGCGGACTGAATTTTGTGTTAAATTTCTATGGGAAGCGACAACTAGTTTACTCTTGATCAAAGTTTGGACGTAGACTCAAAGTCAAAATTCATTTAACCACGTAGGATATATTAAAAACACATTTATGAACGTCAACATTTTTTTTTAATCTACCACTGCTTCGGAAAGATGCTGAAGAGTAGAAACGGCGAAAGAAACTCCTCGAGTTGGTTAAGTTACCTGTGTGAGATATTCTCCCTTATGTCTCGAGAGGGCGCGCACGAGCACTATGGCCACCACGATCAACAACAAGAAGATGAACGCCAGCACCGCTGTACACAAGCAGTACACAAATAAATAAACTAGGCATTAGCTTGTAGCTGTGATCAGACAACTGATAAACATACATAATTTAAAATACATTCTTATATAGATATTTTTATACTACTCAGATACAGAACAAACTCTTGTTCATCACAAAGTTTGTGTTGTCATTTTCGTTATATTAGGATCTCAAAAACAAATACAATACAAATACTGTACAAATAAACAGGTTACCCAAGAAATTTACTCGTAAAAGGTAAGCATTCTAAATTGGTAAGATTTGTGGACTTTTTTTCTTGGTTGTGACTAAACTCAGTGCAAATTCGATCCGGAATGTTTAATAACAAAACGTTACCTAGCAACCTGTGACAGATGGGAGAATTAAACTTTTAGTTGTTCTGTCAGTTGTTAACTCTTTCGTACCATTACATTTTTAAAAACCTTTAATTGTAAATAATGCTTGGTGAAAATGCATAAAGCATTTAAACAAAAATCAATACATTATAAAACTATAAAACAAAATACTTCAAAAGGTTAAAAGGCTGTAAACCGCCTCATGAAATTAAGGATGTAAGAGTATGAATTTGTGAACGATGTTGTGTTTTCTAATTTTTTGAGAATAATGAATATATTTATTTGTAGTTTGTACTTGTTCTTTTAATAACTAATTTTGAACAATTTGAGCAGTAGGTTAGTGAAAAGAACTGAGGTTATGTAAGATGGGTGAAAATCCTACAAAAGGTTTTTTATGGTTTGTTTGTTTCGGTTTGTTTATTATGGTTATTTCGGATCGAAGTTGCACCAAGTATAGTTACAACCTTCATCCGTAAAAGGGTTTTTGTGTTTCAGTCGCAATATCGGAGGTTTGGAAGTATCATAAAACTTGTACAGGGACTTTTGAAATTGGGCTACGGGAGCAAATATTTGTACAGTATTTTAGAGCTATGATTGATGGATGAGTTGGTTATACTGACTTCCGAGAATGGCCTCATCAGTCCGGTGGAAGTCCATCTCCGACTGCAGGTCGACGTCGGGCGGCGGCCTCGTCTCCAGCGGCTCGGGCGGGTGCGTCACCGGCTCCACACCGCAGAAGTCCTCGTGGAGAATACCTGCCATTATATTATTGTACTATAAAGGTGGTACCTGGTATTATTGTACTATAAAGAGCACATGAACGAATAAAAAATATCAATAACTAGCTGAACCGGCGACCTTCGTACCGCAAGACAAATTTTTTTTTTATAAATGTATAGATAGTTTTATTAAACCCAGATACAGAATAAACATTCCTACTCCTACCAACAGGTTGGTTTAATACACAGTCAGCAATACTTTCCTCCACATCCCTACAGGTACTAACCTCCAAGACTCCTAACATTAGGCGGCGGGTCCTGCTGGAACAGTAGCTTCAAAGGATATATATCATCAAACTCCACCCTACTGACACAGCCCACAAACCCCTCACTCATAGACTCGTTCCGCCCCATGTACATGTACTGGATGTTGTTGAACTGAGCATCTGCTGAATCCTTTATGTTGAAGTTGTACTCCTGGGTCTCGTAATTGTCCACCTGGAATTTATGGTCAGTGAGCTTGTAGGGTTATCAAAGGAAAAATAAAGACAGAATGATAAATTGGGAATAAACAATGTGTAGCAGGACATGTGCAGCAGACTGCGTCAGCAGGGGGGTCGCCCTACAGTCCAAACAGCTAGACAGGTTATGACATGATGTGCCATTAACAAGTTTTAGGTTACGTTGTGCTCAATCTATTACCTATTTCAGTATCGCTTGCTATTTACTGTTCAGTAAGAACTATACCAACAAAGCTCTTGTGATGTTACTCACTTCATAAAGATATGTATAATAAATCTGAAAGTAAGCACTGTATGTCACAATTACAAAGCATAACTGTCCCACAACTGGGCTCGAGCCTCCACTCACTATGTGAGAGATACAGAGCATATTGCACCAAGTTCAACTTTAGGCTTTATCAAAGAATTTCTTTAAATACACTTTTACTTTGTTAATAATTTATAACTTATATAGGGACTTTGTATTGTATAATTTTGACTTTCGCTAAGTAAGCTTTCGGCTCCTATGACTAAATAAACAATTTTTATTTCATAAACAGTTTTCATTTCATTTCGTCAAGTTCGATTTGGTGGCTTCACACACCTTTGAGAACTTTGTGAAAAACTCTAGTGAGTGTGATCCTCACGATGTTCTCCTTCACCGTAGCAAGTGATAATTCCAATCTTGAAATACGCATAAAACTTTTGAAAATGTGAAAATAGATGTGCGCAGGACGCGAACTAAAATAGGTCCTCCTCAGTACATACACTGCTAGCATTGTATGTATTTAGGTGGCATATATTTGGAGGAAACCATTACTTGAGGTTGTTGAGTAAAGATTAGAATTAGAACATAAAACAACGACTTTATGACTTTGGCCTGTTTATCTAGAGACCTGTTTTTCTATTTTCGTGACGCTTTTTTCCCATTAATCTCAGTAACGAATGATTTGACGGTTAAATTTGCGGTTGTGTGATTTACGTATTGTATTCACCTTCGTTTAACGTTTAGTGTATGTTTAATTAAATCCGTTCCGAAATATATAAAAGATATAAATAATAAAATAGTTGCACATCTAACCTGAAGCACCATGGTGGTGCCACTGTTCTTTCTAGACAACTTGACGTCGTGGTACTGACCCAGGCCAAAGTGTTTCCCCTGGAAAATTATCTCCTGCCGCTCAAACCCGAAATCGAACACGACGCGTAGACTACCTGGAATAGTCCAAAAAAGTCTCGAATAACAATAAAGAAATCACAAAATTAGAAATATAATACATGGGACGAAGAATTCAATATATATTCCACATAGAAGCTCTAATAATAAAATTTACCATTAAAAGCGGGTATGTAATGTTTTTTGGAATTTAGTATAATCAACAGCATTAAGTTGTGTCCCTTTAGATTAAATAATTTTCATTCAAATATTTATTTCAAAACACTAAACAACAACATCCCGAAAATGTTATAAACAAGTGTTATAAGCAAGTCTACACTAATATTTCTAAGAGGAATAATTTGATTATTTGTTTGTTTGAATTTAATAGGCCACGAAACTACTGGACCCATTAAAAAAAATCTTTTACCGTTAGGATTCTACATTATCCATAATCACAATAACTACTTTTTTCTGGTAACTGATTCTTCCGAAGCGAAGCGAGGGCAAATTCTAGTAATAATAGTATAAAAAGTTGAATTGTATTATTTTTTAATCTTCGATATAAACATGGTTGGCACCTCTGCCTACATTATTTCTATGCCAAAGTCCTCCCGAACTAAGGTTACTAGGAAACTGAATTTGAATCCTGTATTTATCTATATTACATTTATTAAGTACTGACTTATACATTGTGGACATATGTAAATCCTACTAATATTATAAAAAAGCGAAAGTTTGTGAGAATGTATGGTTATAAGTGACTTTTTCATGCCCTTTGTATGGCGATAAAGGACAAGTTGAAGCGTATCGTCCGTACCTCAGGGATCTCTACAGTGTAATGACGGATTTCATCAACATGCAAACACATTATACATACTAGTCATACATACCAGAATTGGAGACCATGAGAGTGAGGTATTCCCCGGAAATGTTGGAGTAGAAGCCGAGCAGGAAACCCTTAGGGTTGGTGGTGGTGAAGCCAACGCGAATCTTCTCGTTGATGGTGGAGCGCCACGAGCCCAGAAAGTCGTACTTCACCATCGAGTTCGGACGGAGATTTACTCCGATCTCTGGACAACATAGACACCACATACTATGAATCTATATATATATAAGCTTCATTCAGATATATAAAAAAGTAAAAACACAAGCTTTAATTTGAGCTTAGAACACTATTACGAAGAAACACACGAAATTCCATAACTGTATCATTAACTGTTGAGGAGTTCCCTTGTCTGAAGTCAATCCGAAACATATCAGGTCATGCTTATCACAATAATGCATTACTGTTATTATTATTTAATCACACAATTATACTAACCATCAGCACATATGGGTCCCTTGAAGGCGGTCCAGCGACAGTCGCAGGAGTAGGAGTCGTACCCCTCAAGGCACGTGCCGTTGTTGAGGCAGGGCGACGACTGACACTTGCCAACGCAGCCCTCCGACACACCGTACAGACCTGACAACAAATTCACCATGATGAAATTGGTCCTTCGAGCCGGACTTATTAATTGACCACGCTTTTAGTCCATTGTTTTACTTTTATTGCAGTATACTACACCACTAAAATGTTTTTTTATAAAAAACAAGTTTTTAGAAAAAGGGAAAAGAGAATTTAGTAGTCACCTAACGACTCTCCAATATGTAACCTAATAAATATCGAGAGGCTGGGAACTCTGTTCGAGGCTTTCGAAACACAAGAACAAGAAACAAGCATAACTTTCTATCGCCTTTCTAACACATTCACGTCTAATAGATCAAGTCATATTGGCTCGTCTGTTCCACTCGACTCCTTTTGTTTACATAGAATAAGTTAATACTTGACATCGATCCCACCTGATAAGTGGAGATGTTGGACACACTAACTTAGTAAATGCCTATTAACTTTTCTCTTGAAGACTCCCACATCGTACTTTTGCGGGAACACCGACGCCGGCAAACTATTACCTTGCGGTACGCATAATAAAAGACGAAGAAAATCGAGTCGTTCGGATCAGCGGGATGTTCACGACATAAGGATGGATATCTACCGAACGCCAGGTTGTTCGAAGGGGTACGGGGAAATAACGCCGAACAAGTCCGGCGCACACTCTCCAAAGTGACCCTAAAGAAATCCGAGAGGCTGGCTACTCTGCGTCTGTGCTCGAAGCTTGTAGATTGGTATTAGGCAGACCTCTTAAACAGATCTCATGATTTAGAGCACCGTGGACTACTACATGAGCTTCTCTCTTGTAAATGTCTGACCTCTCTTCGCATACGCCCTGAGGTCTACAGCGACCCCGTTGAGCAGCAACGCACGCATGCAGCCAACGAAGCCGTCCTTCCGGTCGAGCGCGGCGCCGAGCGCGAGCCCGCTGGTGAGATGCAGCGCGCGCACCGGATCCTTGGCCGTGCGGATCTCGTTCTTAAGAGCGCCGTCCACTACTACACGAGCTTCTTTCCTGTTATTAAACAATAAAAGAAAACGCGTATTAGAATACATTAGAAAGAAAACAGAATAACTTCTTTATCTCACCAGCATCCAGGGCTGACTGGTAGAAGGCCAAGAGGCATTAAGTCTTGCCCTATTATACCCTTCTATCTGGTCTTACTAAATAAATAAACAAATTAAAGTTAGAAAATGTTAGGTCATACAAAAAAACAGAATAACGATTTCGGAAAAATGCTTAACATCGTTCTGAAGATACTAGAACACCTACTCACGCTGCATAAAAGTCAGTTGATGTCATGATACGACTTCTACGTCCATTTTATAACATACTTACCAACCTAGACCATATGCAGTTACAAAAACTAGTTCTGTACGTTATTTTAAAGATGGCACCACTTAACATCAGGAGGGATCGTAGTCAAATATAGTAAAAAAATACATTTATTTTAAAGGAGTGAACACTGTTATCTCTTTAGTTTAAAGGTCCTATATCTTTCGTCCTGAACAGAATCCCAAAATCTCAATACAACCTTGAGAAACCCCTGGTCATCACCTGTTCCTCTCGACGGAAACGGAGTGCCAGCGATCGTCGGCGAGGCGGCTGCTGGTCTCCACAGATACCCCAAGCGGCGTGTCGCCCACCGCCAGCTGCAGCTGCAGCTGGTCGCCGCCGATAAGGGACAACTTGATATAGTCCTGCGGGCCCTAGAAAAAATACAGATATTTTTAACACACATATATTTTTTTAGTCTACCCCCGAATTGGTAACATGCTTCTTTAAAGAAAAAAAACAGAAAAATATGCTTTGTACACTGGGGTGCAAAACATAAATATGTTTATAAATATAAATTCATAAATATGTTTTTTTACAAAGTTTTTTCAAAAAATACCAATTGTCAATAATCACAGTCTAAGTTTCATGTTAATTTAATCGGTCCCTAGCAACTAGTGGTAGTCGTAAGACTACTGTTTACTTATTATGAGTAAACTGAGGTGGGCAAGAAACGTTTAGCTATATCGACCCATTTACATCATATACAACAGTTAGTAATTATGCCCTGTTAAATTGACGAATTTCTGAACAATGCAAACCGGAAAGAAAAAATAACAATAATACGGAAATGTAAACCTAATTCTTAAATCTAAGCCAAAAATCTAAATTTCTTAATAAACTTATCAAAAAAAAAGCAGAGCACTTTTTCGTGTTATTTTCGGTGTTATTTGCTATATTTCTTATTGTGTAGTTGGGCTGGCATACCTTGGCGTGCAAGAGCACAGCGTTCTCCTTGGTGGTGCGGAATTCGAAGTAGATGTCGCCACTGTGGCCGAGGTCGAAGGTCGGCAGCTGGATCACCGCGTCGGATATCCGAAACGTTACCGCATTGCCGAACAGATCTAACGCAACACATATTTATTAACTTTATACAATACTAGGTTCCGTCCGCGGCTTCGCTCGCGGCAAGGTCGTAATATCAATCTGGTCCGTTCCTATAAATCTTCCTACTAAACATACCAGAATGTGCATTGTAAAATAGTACCCGATTTAATTAAATTAATGAGTCATAATTTTAGTCATAATGGCTTCCACACAAAAGGTAGACATATGCTGTCGCGGTCTTTTATTTAGAACTACTGGTGACAAACAAACCTATGGTACATCATCTTTGAGTAATTCCACTGGTTTAGGCAGCGTACGGTAAGATCAGAGCACTGATTTTTTTTCCACTTAATTGACATGTATCGTTATATTAAGACCAAAATTACATACAATCATTACAATTTCTAGCTTATATGTTATTTTGATGTATACCCTATATTACTGCAAAAAT
Organism: Asbolis capucinus; assembly: GCA_018249125.1. Classification (NCBI taxonomy): domain Eukaryota; kingdom Metazoa; phylum Arthropoda; class Insecta; order Lepidoptera; family Hesperiidae; genus Asbolis; species Asbolis capucinus. The sequence continues at coordinate 3,564 of DWJZ01000959.1, read as the reverse complement.
TTCATCTAAATACGTCAAATAGTTTTTTCGTGAAAGAGTAACAAACATCCATACATACTTACAAATTTTCCCGTTTATCATATTAGTAGGACTGACTCAAAACCCCAATGTTCCAGAAACATAATGTAGGTATTTTCGAGACGAGCGTAAATAGGGTTTTTGGAAGTGAATGCGCTTTACCATCTAAGACTACATCGCCTTTTACCACCGCCAGGTGGGATTGCAGTCAGGCGTTAACTTATGATATGTAAATAAAAATCTCACTTTACCCAATGTATTTTTATAATTTATAATAGCGTGAACGCTTAATTAATATTACCAATAAAATTTATTCATACCAGTTATATTGGTTATATTTACAAATATATAAAGTAACATTATTAATTCACCATCTCCCTCGCACAGCAGCGGTCCGAGCGAGAAGAGTCCCTTTTTCTCGTCAAGATGGCTGCCGGTGTCACCAAACCTCAGCTGCTTCACTGGTAGGAATTCTTTCTCTATTATCTCTCCACCATCCGTTTGAAATTCTGGATAGAACAACAAAGTATTTACTATAGATACCTGTCTAAATATGAGCCTACGAAAGTCTTTATCCACACATGCACAATAGATAATGGTGACGTCACAATATATAAGTATACATTCCACTAAAAATATTCTGGCTTTTTCGCACACACAGAAGTAAAAGGACACAATATGTATTTACTTTCACACAAAAAAACATTCAAGTTTAGTAAAGGATCTTGCATTATTACAAATACATTTAAAATTGTTACTTTTCAAACATGTATTGATTCGTATCCTTTTCATATCTCAACATTTGGGCAGCTTTGTAAATGCATAGAAATGAAATCTAAAAGAAACTTTAAGCTTTCGTAACACAAAGGCTAGGCCGCGGTGCATACCGCTGTGTGCGGCAACAGTTGTAGGAAGGAAAGTGGATAGGTGGCAAGTGAAATTCCTCTCATGTCCCTAAAAAAAGGTTGTAAATAATGAAGTCCAATTAGTGAATAACCAATTGTTTGCCTACACTGTTTGCGTACTATACTAAGAATATATGGCACTGCAAAATATCTTTCTAATATTTTCAAAAATTACACAAACACGTATTCTCCCCTAAATTAAACTATCATAAAGACTTTTACTCAAGAAACCCTTGACTTAAATTTGTCATCGTTATCAACAGATTTTTCTTAATCTTATAAAATCTTTTAAATCTGATTTGTGTATATTCTCTAATCCCCATTCCACCAATGGAAGGACCTGTACTCAGCGGTGTGTAGGTAGGTGTTGTTACAGCAGGGGGTTGAGGACAGGAAAAGAGTAAAGCCGGTTTGAGTAGATGGTCTCTTTATTTTAAAAAATTCGAGATAACCACTGACGCAAATCTCATTACCCTGATTTCGTCACACTCGCACACTGTCCTTGCGACGCAACACTTGCAACACTTTCATCGATATTTTTAAATTTCTTCTATTCCGCTCAAACAATTTATATCCTTTATTTTCATTTCTATTTCGACTAGATTTATCTAGAATGTTTTTTTTTTTATTAAAATTATATATTACAAAAATTCAACACAAAATTTGGGGATCGAACCATGAACTTCCGCTTCGATAGTCCAACCATTTCCCACAGAACCACGTATATCTGACAACTTGCATCGAAATTCGTTAACAGTTGAATCTACGCGACATTATTTAATTGAATATGATAATTACTTACCATCAAGCCTAAGCGGCGAGTATTCGGCATCACAGTTGCACCACTTGGTGGGATCGACACAGTTCCCCAGCACGCCGCACTCGCACATGCGGCTGCCGGGCGGCGCGCCCGCCCAGTAGTCCATGCGCTGGCCGGTGCGGGACACCCACCATGCGAACGGGTGGAACGTCGCCTCCTCGCCTACACATGCAGATGACATTACACTCTTATATATTACGATTCCGTATCAGAGGCACAATCAGATTCATAAAACATTCGTAATTATTTATCTATCACATGACTATTCGCCCCAGCCAGAACAAAATCTCCTTGACTACAGTGCCTGTTAAAACAGAATTACTAAATATAAAACATAATTATTTGTTTGCTAAGGCTACAAGACAAATAATGTATCTTGCACAGAGATAATATAGAAATATAAAGTTCATATTTTATGCACGAAATCGGTTGCGAAGCAAAGATTGTTGGTAAACGATATCCTCGCATTATATCCGGATTTAGTTACAAAGATATTTTTACATTAATAGGTTTAAACTATAAATGTCATACTCGGCGAGTTGAGCAGCCTGGAATGTCGACACATGTACTCGAGCCGCTGGCTGCAGGCGTGCGAGCGGTTGAGCAGCGCCTCGAGCTGCGCACGCGACGCGTGGTACGCGATGTCCTGCCGGAAGCTGCCCGGCTCCTGAAACCCGTCCACCTGCGACCGCGCCAGCGCCGTGTGCGACACCGCCGTCAGGATGCGACCGTCCGCTGCACACACACACAAATATACTTAAGTATATATAAAAAGTTTGCACAAAATCGATGTATAAACAATAAATATATTTGAAAGAAACGATTACTAGGGATTAAGGAATAGAACTCAAACCAATGCTTTCCAGATTTTTGTGTTTGTCTATGTCGTTGTGCATACTATAGCGGATTCCGATAATCGAAAATCCCGATAATCGAAAATTCCTATAATCGAATATAGGAAGAAGTTTTTTTTTACCTATCGTTGTGATGCGATTTCGGGCAAGTTCATGCATGTATGGAGTCCACTCGAAAATATACAGTTATCTACACGAAGCCGGATAATCGTGAATCCGTTTACCTGAGGATCGAATAGCCCAGTAATCCCTAGTAGACCAGAGTTGTACTCACAGTAGAACTGGCAGGTGACGGGGAAAGCTGGTAACGGTCCGGATCCGTCCACGTCGATCTGGATGTCTGCCGACCGCGACACGCCCATCGCGTTCTTGTACGCCTGGCACGACAGCGGGTGCGTCGCTGGACAAACATCATATCTTTTATAGATTGCTACTAACGCTTTTTTTGAGAAACAAATAAGCAGGCGGGTAAGCTAATAAAGTGATGTATCTCGCGCAGATTTACGCTGGAGATAAAGGCACTATAATCGAACAGGAACACCGACACAACTTTTCGGAATATTTTCCTTTAGTCCCGAAAAAGAATTGCATTAGTGTACTAACAATCATAATTAAGTAACTTAACAAATATATACATAAACAGCCGAAGTTTTAGTTCAGAGTTCTGGTGGGAAAAATTCTAATAAATATATATTACAATTTAAGACATATGAAAAACGGACGGACGGAAGAGGTATTCATAAGACGATCGAAAGTCCGTCGCAACCTTTGAATGTATAACCTATAAAATAAATAAATAAATATCTTTGGACAATTCACATACAGCCATATGATCCCAAACTAAGCGTTACTTGTACTATGGTGATCATACTACTGATAAAATTACATACATATTTTTATATACATACTTATATAGATATTTACACCCAGACACACAGAACAAACATTCCTGCTCATCACAGAAAAG
>DWJZ01000958.1:0-26598 GCA_018249125.1 Asbolis capucinus | reverse complement strand
CTTTCACTCTGTGTAGTGCATATATTGTGTTCCTGAGTCTAGTGTGAGTTTAGTCCATAAAACTTTTCCCAATAAAATATTGAAATCCTGTTAATATTACAAATGCGAAAAAAAGAAAAATGCGAAAGAAAGAAAGAAAAATCGATATACCGCGAAGCCGCGGGCGGACGTTAGTAGAGAATAATTTTATCAATTTTGATTTTAGACCGCTACATGAAGCATGTGAGAATTCTCATGTGGAAGTGATCCGGCTCTTACTGGCATATGGGGCTGATCCGTTGCTGGGCACCTACTCGGGGCAAACTCCCGAAGAACTAGCTGATGGTCAGGCCGCAGTACTCTTGCGACTTCACATAGCTGATGTGCAAGGTCAAGCTATAGAACCATGGAGGTTCGCTTCACCAGCAGATATAATTGGTACGCATTTATATTGTATCTAAAGGGTACCTGCGTGTACATCGTATATATAAACTGTTCTACGCTTATCATAAAAACTGTATATAATTATATGGTTAGTGGTCACCGTTACATTATAGTATGTATACGAGAAACTTTCGAAAACCAAAACGTCACGGTGTTGCAAGTGAGGTCCTTGGAGGCCACCAAATAACTTAGTCGCTGGCTACTCAGTATGAATGGCATTTCGACCACGGAAAACACCGAGGGCATAACTCTTTGGAGTAACTCAGCAGTGACGCAAAACGATGAGGGTGTAAATTAAAATCAGGAGTTACGCCCTTCTTGATTTCCTTCGTCGATATGTAGAACACCCTCCAGCCCCGCAATATTGCGGACGCTGTAATGTTATTGTTATTTGAAGAAAGTAACTAGCCTAATGTATTAAGTACATATCATAATAACCTTGCCTATTAATACTTATTAATAACTTCCAGACCGAGAGGAGCTTGGATGCGACCCGCTATCTTCCCCTCCCCCGGCGTCTCCTCCGCCGGCGCCCGACGCCACCATAGAGATCCAGTGCACCGAGGCTCCCCTGCCGCCCTTTTACAGTCTACGCACGGTCCCAGGACAACCCGCCGATGGGCTCTGGTGCTTGCTACAGGACGTCACTAACGTGTTACAGGTGGGCTTACTGTCTAGCCGTGAAATATTGCAGGAATTTTATGCTTTGTAAAAAGCGTCCAAACGCTCAAGACATTCAAACTGTCACTAATATTATAAATGCTAGTGAGACTGTCTGTTATTTATGCTTTACTCCTGTACTACTGAATCGATTGTGATAATTCAGATAGAGATACAGTAGAACTTAAGAAAAGTTTTACAGTGAAAAATTCGTCATTGTGAAATTTCGTGTTTATGGACTTGATATCAATTAAATAAGCATTTATTTTAACATTTTTGAAATGCCGACCAGTGTGGTCGTACACGAAGCCGATGTCGAGAGCAAGATCAATAATTTCTTAGCCATTTAGTAAATACAGGAATTAATATTAGTTGTATTTTTGTATTCTCCTTTCCATATTTTGCTAAATATCAAAAAAATAAACTTCTATTTTCTTTTTCCAGATAAAGTCAAAAGAAAGTTTATTAAAGCAAATCCACTGCGGATCAGGTTCTCCTAAGGAACTGCTACGTGAGATACGAACTCAGGAGTTTCTGGAGCGCGCGCAGTGCCACCAGCTCCTCGGCGCTGGGGAGAAGGTCAACGTCCGGGCATCCAAGGTGGCTCTCATCAGAGTCACCGACAAACTCAGACAACTCCTCAAGATCGAAACTGTCCTCGTCAGCTGACATTAAACCAACTTTAGGCCGCTCAATTAACATATTTTTTATTTAACGTCCATTGATTTTTATTGACTTTTAAATGATTCATTCGATTTTTTTTATTTAAACGATTAATTCCATATTGATATACTCAATTGTTTAGTGTTCCATATACCTCATTATGTTTTTTTTTTGTAGAACGATTAAAAAAACCTTTTTGCTCCATTTTCATAGGGTTGTTCCAGTATATGTTGTAGTGTGACTGATTTTATTATACGAAACACGGATGTATCTCATTTAGGAACAAACAAAATATTATTTTTATGAGACTGTGTAATTTAAGGCAGCCATTACATAATCAATTAATATTCGAGGCACTCAAGATGTCGCGTTGAGTGAGAGTTATTATTTTTATGGGTATGTAAATAGTGTAAATGTGTACATAACAAATTTTGCTTTAAGTGTAAGATATTCTCATGGGTGCTATTTAACATCGGTGTATGGTTATGTGGATAGTTAGTATAGGAAGTGCTGCGGCATATGTTAATGTTCATAGAATAATCAAAAATAGTTACCATAGTCTAATTTAAGATGTGTTAGCATAATCTTAATCTATGTGTGCAATACGTGCATGTTTCTTAAATGTTTTATAGTTAAATTTGTATGAAATTGGTGTGATGCCTGTAACAGGGTTGACGTAGCCTTAAACACGAGTAGCGACCTCTGCACCTCGCTTAGCATCACTCACACTTGGATTATACGTCTGGATGCTTGCGATCAGCGACAACATATGTCTATAATGGATTGTAGTATATGAATTATCCGTGGAGCTTAGATTACAGTTTAGATACTTGGATAGCTGAAATTATTTTAAAACGTTTTGGTTGTACTAACATCACAGACACACCACAATTTCCAAGTGGAATTTTTTAATGTTTGAGATTATGCTATTAGGTAGGTATTACTTGTCGATCTTCTACTGTTAGGATCTACATATACTTTTGTTCATTGTTATGTTTGATGATCTTTTGTCTGTCTTAATATGTTTATTATTGCGTAATTATTTCTTTTTATATAATTGAGTTATGTTTTTTATTTATACATCCCTGTAAAAATTAGACAAATTTATTAAATCCTATTATGCATATCGCAAAATCTATAAATACTGTAAATAAATAGAACTATTTGTAAACAGATTATTTTTTAACTTATTGTGACGCGCGACCAGAATATTGCTAAGAGAATACTTTCTCTACACACCTCCCTTAGCATTTATTCTGTGGCGCTCATACTTGTAGCATTTTGGAAAGTTGTACGAATGGTGGCAATTTCATATTCCGTAGTTTAAACTTAAAACCACGTTCCGCCCTGATTTATTTCTTTATGGAGACCAGAAACAATTAAGTACACGATTAATCTGTGATTCAGTAATATTAGGAAGATAATGTTGTGCGCGGAAGATGGAATCAAAACTAATTTATACAGTAACGTATCAAAATGAAATCTACTACCTATCTGTTCATAGCAGTACCTACGATTTAAGTATTATTATAATTATTATTGACACAATATTTCTTGTTGGTAACCCAGAATAATAAAGAAAGTGATCAACTATAAACCCATAAGTATTATTTTCAGCCTTTTTTATGTTTCCCACATAAGCATTTCTTTATAATTTTTGTCTTATTATTTTCTATTGACATTCGATCAAATTTAATAAACATTATTAAAAAAGATTTGAAAATTATTAAGTATAGCCTGCACCAGCAAATGACGAGGTCAAAACCACCAGCAACATCAAAAATTCCTCTTGTGTTATTTTACTTGATAAATGTGAATAATTCATTATAATTATACAAGAGAAAATCGGATTAACATCGAAAAATGTAATAAATAAATAATAAATTTCCAATAGTATTTATTGGAGCATGCATATCAAATATCGTTTAATTTGTTTGTTATTGCGATGACATCTGTGAGTGAAGAAATATAAACCCATTTCATAGCTTTCAGATCCTCATTTAATTTATCCATATATAATAACCAAAATTATAAAAATAACCGAAATTGAACAATTCTGTATATAATTTGCGAAGTAATAATTTTTTTTGCGAATAGCGGAACTCTAAATATAATCAAGGATCTAGTAGTCATAGCTGAATAGCCTCTCGCATACTCTCCTTGCCATATGAAGTCCATGGAGTACGGAACTACGGTAAGGACTCGAGTACATACTTCGATTACGCTTAAAGACGCAGTCTTTGGAACGCGTATTTTCATGTACTCGTACTCGATAACTCACCCCTAGCCTGGTGTAGTGGGTCTATTGGGTGAATGGATGTAGTAAAGAGGACCGCGTACTTGAAAAAAATGTTTTTGCAAAAACTAACTCTATTGCCTAATAGTAAAGTATATTTTCTATTCTATATGCTGCAAACCAAATCCAGGCCGAAAGCGATAGCCACAACTAAAGGGACACACGCCTTAGTTGTGGCCGATTCTTTAATTTTGTTTACTCATTGCCAGGATACAATTTTTTTAATTTAAACAATTGTATTTTAGTTACTTATATCAACGTATTATAAATTGCATAAATTTCGTTGTGTATTCCACAATTATATTTTAATATATTTTTTTTCAGAACAATTTTTACTTTTAACTACGGTAACTCTTTATAAAAGCATCAAGACGGAAAATTATTATGTCATATTCACGTATCGCTTATATGGTTTTTAGTTGTTTAATAATTTATCGATGAAAATGGTAAAAACTGTGTTATATGTGCTTGTCCAAGCGAATCTTATCATGGGTGTAATATATCTTTTCAAAGATACGCTATAAATAACATTATTAAATTTAAAAATATATGTTGACCATAAATAATTTTGTGTAATTATGGAAGGTCTTACTAATTATAATTTTTGTATACTGTATTAATATTAGTTATCCGAATAATGACGAAATACGAAGGTAAATTAACGAAAAACGACAATAAGGTAAGTGAGATATTTTCAGTACATTTTGAGGTTGTGACAAAAAATATTTTTTCTACGGTTTAGAAAAAAATATTTACAGATCAAATTAATAAAAGGAAAGGTAGAAATACTATTATATTTTATTTTAAATACTTTCATTCCCTCATTATTTATTCCGGGAAACAGTTCGTTCCCGCGTTCGTTCCCGCGCACTAATAGGTTAAAGTTTGGCCTAAACAATTGTGATTGAAACTATGTAGCTTATATGGTGGGAGTAGATTTTGTGTCGAGAAAAACTTAAATCTAGAACAATATTTATCCCGGGAAACAGTGTTGTTTCCACGCGATAACAGATAAATAATTTTAGAGGGTTAAGCGAGGACGAACTAATAATTTATATAGGCTTTATCTATGTCAAGTTTTACTAGTACTTTTCCCACGATTGCCTCCGCGTCGAAAACGCTCGATTTTTATATCTTTGATATTAACAAACTTCCATACAAATTTTCATCCCCTATTCCGACCCCTTAAAATGTTTTTTCGCGTTAAAAGATAGACTGTTTTTTACACAAGTTCTATGTTTTTTTACAAGTTTTTCACAAGTTAATTGTTTACATAAAATGATTTAGCAGTTGAGGCATCAAAAAATAACTTATATGAGGTACTTGCACATTTTTATTACAAAATGAGAGGGTTAGTGAACGTCATCGAGTGATGACGATCGACGACGAGTGATGATGAGTGATGACGATGACGAGAAGGAAGCCAATATTTTCATAGTGTGTATATTAAAAGGATTTTTTAAATTATTTTATAAAAACTTGATTTAAAAAGTCGTTTCCTTGAGTGCATTATTTTTGGCAGGTTTGTTTACAAAGTTAGGCATGTTTTGACAGTTTTTTGCTCAGTGCGTGGCTTTCCCCCACTTTCGAGATGGTCACACTGCTAGACTTCTATATTACTCTGTGGTAAAGCGACTGGGCGAGGCGATGATTTGTGTTTACAACAATTTGTTTTAAATTCTATCAACGTTTCAAATACACGTTACTATTTCATGAGTTTTTTTTATATACGAAGTCTTATTAAACTCAGGGTTATGGTATAATTTTGTATTATGTGGGATTCTGAAATTAAAATAGCTCTGGCCCTAGTGGCGGTCGTGAGTAGTGTATGCGGCCAGGGACTGGAACAGTCACAGTACAATTCAAATTTTCCGCAACAATATCAAACTGAAAACTCTCAGAATGGGACAGCTTACCGACCTAATTCACAAGTACCGTATGGCAGCTTTCCGGTGAATCAAAATGACTATGTGCATACAGCTCAGAGTTCGTTCTACCACGATAGCGACTCGGATGTTTATGGAGATGGAGACAACGAAGTTGACCCACAAAGCACTTCGAACTACTACGCGGGGTTAGACTATGAGGAAAGATATAAATGCCCGCCCAATTGGATACGTTTCAGGGAGTCCTGCTATCGATTTACAAAATCACCCGACCGTCCACGTATGGAGGCAAGAAAAATCTGTCAAGCGTATGAAGCGGACTTGGTCGCCGTCAGTAACCCCGAGGAACATGGATTTATTATCACAAATCTAATGAAATTGGATCCTCAGCGTGGGTCATGGTATATTGGAGCTCATCAACAATCTCCTAATTATTGGGCAAATGATGCAGATGGGTCTCAACTATCTGGACTGGAAAATGCATTTTTTGATGATCGTAAACTGACTTACACAAGCTACAATTTGTTGCCTCGCGACTATCTGGTATACAGATATTCACATGAAGATGGACGTTGGGGTCTCGCCCCTGTTGAAGGTACTCAGTATTTTCATTTTATTTGTGAAGGACAAACTCAAAGATTGCATTATCTTATACAAGAAGAGCGGTCATTCACGTACGGCTTGGAAACATATGACCCAGAAAGAATTCCAAGAGGTCCATACTTTATTAAGGAGCCTGTAGATGTTGTCTATGATCCACTTAGAAATCATCATGTACAGTTAACATGTATTGCTGAGGGGTACCCTGCCCCAACATATAAATGGTTCCGAGAAGACTATCAAGTTGACAACCCTATATACACAGAAATTGACCCACTTTCTGACACAAGGTTCATACTGAGTGGTGGAACCCTCATGATATATTCTCCAGATGCTGATAAAGATAATGCAAAATATCATTGCACGGCAACAAACAAATTTGGCACAATAAGGTCAGAGTCTGTTAGGTTATCCTTTGGATTTATCAGGGAATTCAACCAGAAGAGGCCGGTTGAAAGCGGTAATCAGTACTGGGGGAAAGTCATGGATTGTGACCCCCCTTCTTACTATCCTTCTGTTAATTTTCTATGGGCTCGTAATTACTTCCCTAATTTAGTTGAAGAAGACAAACGTGTTTTTGTATCCTATGATGGAGGACTTTACTTTTCAGCTTTGGAAACAATTGATCGAGGAAATTATAGTTGCAATGTAATGAGTAAAGTTTCAGATGCTGGAAGGAATGGGCCATTTTTCCCCCTATTAGTGTACCCTCACTCTGATTACCAGCAGTTAAAATTCCCAATAAATTTCCCAAAAATTTTCCCTGATGCTCCTGTTGTGGGACAAGAAGTAAGATTTGAATGTATAACTTTTGGCTACCCTGTGCCATCATATAACTGGACAAGAAAAAGTGGCAATCTTCCTAAAAAAGCTTATTTAAGTAATTTTGATAGAGTTTTGACAATACCAAATGTGGCAGTTGAAGACGAAGGTGAATATATTTGTGATGTTCGCAATGACAGAGCTCATATAATCAACAGTGTTTTCTTGAAAGTACAAGCTGAACCCAACTTCACAATCCCATTAGCTAATAGGCATATGGATAACAGGGGCGATTTACATTGGAACTGTGAAGCTTTTGGCATACCTGATGTCAATTATACTTGGTGGAAAAATGGAAATAAATTGTCTATGGACACTTTAGAAGCACCTGATCGTGATAGATATATTATACAGGAGAATGTTTTGATCATTAAATATCTGGATCCTACCCGTGATCCTGGAATGTATCAGTGTGAGGCTAAAAATCAATTAAAAGCCAGTTATTCCACTGGGCAGCTTCGAGTTTTGTCATTAAAGCCATCATTTAAAAAACATCCTTTAGAATCTGAGACCTACGGGTCTGAAGGCGGCAATGTTACGCTGAGATGTAATCCTGAGGCAGCACCAAAACCAACTTTTACATGGAAAAAAGATAATATTGTAATAGGGGCAGGAGGGAAACGATTTATCACTGAAAACGGCAATCTAATTATAAGGCAGCTATCCAGAGACGACGAGGGTGTTTACACGTGTGTGGCTAAAAACCAATATGGCTCAGATGAGAGCAGAGGTCGCTTAATTGTGTTGCGCGCCCCACGCTTTATTGAGCGTCTTCCGCCGCGTATTACGACTCAGGTAAATGAAGTCATCTTCCTGCATTGTAATGCCGAAGTGGACCCTCTTTTAGATACGGCTTATTTATGGAACCATAATGGGATACGTATGAAAGAAGCGTCGGATCTTTACGCCGATAAACGAATCAAAATAGACGGTGGAGAATTGACTATTTTTGATGTTAGCCTGTCGGATGTTGGAGAATACGAATGTGTTGTCAAGTCAGCTATAGGTCGCATCTCGAGTCGCACCCAATTGCGAATCGAAGGGCCTCCAGGTCCTCCTGGCGGACTGCAAATATTGAATATTCAGCGCTCCTCGGTTACCTTGGAATGGACAGACAGTAACCCCAATGGACGACCCATTACGGGTTATATCCTCACAGGCCGCACTCATTGGAATTCTACTTGGAACGTTATTACCGACAACATCGCTAATGTTAACGAGATAGACCGTTACAATGGTCGCAAACGAGCCACTATAACAACAACCTTGGTGCCGTGGGCGGTCTATGAATTTAGAGTTCAAGCTATCAATAGTTTGGGCATAGGTAAACCGTCTTCTTCCAGTCCACAGTTCTCTACACAAGCTGATAAACCTTACCAAGCACCTAGTAATATCGGCGGAGGAGGTGGTAAAATTGGGGATCTCACAATCACATGGTCGCCATTACCACCATCGCTTCAAAACGGACCGGGCATCCACTACAAGATATTCTGGAGACGTAACGGCACAGAAGTCGAATTCCAATCTCTATTGCTTAAGGAATATGGTAATATTGGCATGCATGTAGTACATATTTCGTTGGATTACTTCTTCACAGCCTATAATGTAAAAGTTCAAGCCTTCAATGACATAGGTGCTGGGCCAGAAAGTGACATAGTAACGATTTACTCAGCCGAAGACATGCCGCATGTCGCTCCACAGCAGGTATACTCTCGTTCGTACAATTCGACGGCACTGAATGTTACATGGAATCCTATTGATCAGTCTAGGGATCGTTTGAGAGGAAAATTGATTGGTCATCGTCTTAAGTATTGGAAGCAGTCCAACAAGGAAGAGGAATGTATTTATTACTTGTCAAGAACTACACGTAACTGGGCTTTGATCGTGGGACTACAGCCTGATACTTACTATTATGTAAAGGTGTGTATATATTTTACGTTACGTCCCAGATTGTAGAAAACGAGTAGAAAAACGTTGATAAATTATAAATACAAGGTTTTTGCCTGTGCTCTTAAAACTCCACCCACCGATCAGCTGAGGTGATCCTCGGCAACATGACACGGGACAAAAAAGGCAATTATTTCCTCCTAAGCCGAAAATGCACCTGCAGCTCGCTAGATTACATGATCCGAATTTTAATTTCGTGTTAATATATTGCATAATGTAAACATTGTCTTATAATTAGTATGTATGTGTTTTACAGGTAATGGCATTTAACTCAGCGGGTGAAGGTCCAGAGAGTGAACGGTTCTTAGAGCGTACGTACCGGAAGGCTCCGCAGAAGCCACCGGCTTCCGTCAATGTGTGGGCCGTCAACCCCAGCACAGTTCGTGTGGTATGGCGTTACGTGCAACCTACTGATGAGGAAGAGCCACTTATTGGATATAAGGCAAGTATTAAAGTCGGCCTATCAGCTTGTACAAAATGCAATCTCAGAACCGTTTTGATCATTCACCGATCCTTTTCCATCGGTCATTTTCTTACTTCCTTCGCAGTGGCGCAACTATAAGATGGCAACAAGATTGGTAAAATGCCACGGGCTCCGAGAAGCTCTGAGCTCAGAACTGACCAAACACCATACACAATTTGGATATTTAACTAAAACGGATAGAATATTATTGTTGGGAAACCATGCAATGGTTAACTTTCCTATGTTATTATAACATTTAATTTTTCACAGGTGAGAGTGTGGGAGATTGACCAAGATATGAGTACTGCAAACGACACCTTGGTGCCCATCGAACATAAGCTGGAGGCTTATGTTAAAAATTTGACGCCTGGGAAGTCCTATAACCTCAGAGTTTTAGCATACTCCAATGGTGGGGATGGACGGATGTCGTCACCTCATATCACTTTCCAAATGGGTGATTACCACAGCGATGCCTATGGGTATTATGTAAGAGGATCCGCGACGAAATCTCCTTCTCTGGCTGTCGAATCTCTATTTTTGGTAATATTTATTATCCAATCAATATGTACATTCTCAATCTCATGATCTTTCAATGTTCTTTGTATAAAGTACAGCTAGTAGGTTTATCTATGTAAGGAAACTTTATAATATTTTTATAGTGTCAGTTTTTATAAAATATTTTTCATATAGTTATGTATATTTTTGGTTGATATTTCTATTTTTGCATTTTTTGCTGTTAAATACAAGAATTTATCTTACTACTTATGTTACAGATTGTGGTGGCTATCCAACTATTTGATTCTTGACTTTTATTTTTAGATTAACTTTGTAATGTTAAATAATTATTTTAATTTATCATGCTATTGCACAAACAATCTGACAATAATTATTACGTGTGTAACCCGATACGAAATTTTAAGATTTTAAAATAGATTTCTTAATATCATGACAAATATTACAGTATTTGTAAACGGGAACACATCTATCACAGCTTTAATTATTTTTTCTGTTAGTGTAGCTATCTCTAAGTAAAATGATAAAATTAATCGAATCTCGTTAATGTCATTGTTATGTACATTATATTTAATGTAACGTCCATATCAATTATGTATATCTGAATAAACTTAACAGATAAGTTGTGTAAGAATACTAATTAAATCCGAGCCATATTTATAATTCTTTGTAAAGTAAGTGTAGTTTTTCTTAATTTTATATGTAAGCTGCGGTACAAAATTGTAAAAATTAAGTGCCTATGGGAAATTCCATTACAAAATATTTTTTTTACCATTATTTTAGAAATGTGTAATTCTGCCTAAAAGTGTACAATGCCTTACTAATAATAAATTGGTGATTTACAATATAAAGCCCATAATACACAATGTTTTTGTTATTCTATGTATCATATCTGCCCCCCATACTACATACATATAATTTTAATGTCCTTGATTTTGTAACTAAGTAGCAAATAAAAATGAAATTAGCAAAATAATAATAAAAGGCTTAATTGGTACATATATATTTATATCACTTTTACAAATACTTCAAGTTTGAACTAATAATAATGGTGTTAACTTAGTTTTTTATATTTGACTTTGCGTTTCAAGCATTTTGCATCCGGATTATCAGATGGGCTCATGTCTGCACAATCTGTTCTCTTAGTAAAGTCTTCTTCACTTGCTTGAACCTGTTTGAGAGGCAGCAGTCCAACAGCATACGGTATATCATCCCCGCTTATTTGTGTTTGCATCAGGTCATTCGCAGTCTGTTCATTTTCTTTGTTGCTCTCCCATTCATTTGGCTTATAATTTATAGAATGTAGGTCTGGTTCAGTATCTGGGAAATTACTATTTGATGGTATTGCGTTGGTGAAAGTGTGATTCAATGACAATTCATTTTCAGTAGTTTCGCTTGCATCCACTTCCTTATTGATCATTGTATCCCATTGCATTTCATCCAGTGTTGCTGAAAAATTCTCATTTGGTTTGGATGTTTCTATTTTTTTTCGTAAACTATTATTGTCAGCGTTATATACATTTAATGAATTAGTGCTATAATCTATTTGCGGTACAAGTTCCTTATTGCTTCTTTCGTTTAGCATACTTGATTCGTGATCGACATCGTTTATCTTGCTTTCTATATTTAGTAAATCTTTCATGATTTCATCTTGTTCTTGAACTTGTTTGTTATCTACATTTTCAATACTATCATAACTTCTTTTTTCGGTAGTGGGTTTAGATGTCGCCATTAAGCAGTCAAAAGAATCTTGTAGTCTAAAGTCTTCAGTATTTAAAGATGTAAACTGTTGAGTGTCATTTAGTTGAGATTCTTTAGAATCTAATAATGACATGTTAAAACTAGTATCCAAAGAAGAGCTTGTAGGACAAAGCTGTTCCATGACCCTAGCATCGTTTAGTTGTTGATCTTCATAATATTTCTTAACATCATCGCTCATAGATTTTGTAAAAAAGTGCATGTCATTTTCTATGCAAGAAAAATCGTTTGTATTCCCGTGATCTATAGGATTGCGACTATCTTGAAGATTATGATCTAAAACTACATAATTTTGTTGATCAGAAAATGATTCCAGATTATCGGGTAAAATAGCATTTAAACTATTTATGGCATCTTCGTGAGAGTTAATCTGTATGTTGTCTTTACCGAAGTTATTGTCGCAGGGGAAGCTTTTACTGCTTATTAACATTTCACCTCTTTCTATAGATTTGGAAAGCTCATCTATGCTCTTGATTTCACTTGGATCTGCGACTTTTTCTATAATGTTGGGTTGTTCAATGACTTCGTATTGTATTTCACTACTTTGAACCATATCAAGTAGAACTTGTTCATTCACATTTATGTATGATCCATCTCCAGACTCGAACAATATCGGCAAATCGGTTGGTAACCCGGCATTTTTCAAAGCGTTAACATACTGAGACATCGCAGTGCTAATTCCGCTATTCGCTGGTTCATTGGTAGAACTATTTACAGGGTTTGTATAACTCGAAGTCAATGTTTCATTTCCAATTGCGCGCTCCTTAGAGAAGGGAATGTTCTGATCCAAAGCATTAGAAGTTACGGACTGATCCATATACATTAGATCGCTATCAACATTCATGAAGTTATGGCTCGATGAGGAATCAGGATCGCATATGCTATTGACCGCCTGCGACAGAGTAACACGATCCATGTAGTCCTATAAAATATAAGGAATTATAAGGGACTGCTAAAATATTGAATACATAAATTCATAATCAGACTTTAATATAAGTCTAATACTCTCTAACTCAAAATGGCCTTAAAATTTCACGCGGAAATAGGAAACACTATTTAGCAACCACATATATCCTGCTACTTATCCAAAATTAACGGTCAGTGACCCATT
Source organism: Asbolis capucinus (assembly GCA_018249125.1). NCBI lineage: Eukaryota > Metazoa > Arthropoda > Insecta > Lepidoptera > Hesperiidae > Asbolis > Asbolis capucinus. Next base: position 13,456 of record DWJZ01000958.1, on the reverse strand, counting down.
AATGAGCATGGGTCTTCCATGAGTGAGGACGTCTAGAACATGCTCGATTACTTTGTTGAAATGTTGATCGGGAGAAAGTAGAAATTCATCATTGCAGTCAATTACTGTTTCTTAGGAGTGCAAGTTTCCAGGCGGTGGTTTCCTTCACCGAAGCAAGTGATAGTTAACTTCTACTATTTGAATCCAGAACCTCTCGTTCGGTAGACCAACATCCAAATATTGTTTTTTGAGAGGACATGAATATGGAAAGAACCTGCATGTGCCTCGTCTGCAGATGCTTCAGCTGATGGATGGCCTTGCGCGAGTCTTGTTCGCGCCGCATCAAAGCGCGCTCAGCAGCGCGGCCCAGTGCGCTGCTCCCATCCCATGCGCCTGCTCTCTATAGATATTGTACAGATATCAAAATATATACATTCCTAAGAGAGAAAAAAGCTAGACCAATTTCAAACCTGTTTTTATGATATTGGTGACGATGGCACCCGCCAACATATGCGTGGTTGTATATATTACATATTAAAAAATATTATTATTATTAGAATACATGGGTAGGGGACATAAAAGCCACTACAACCATTATTGATCTGTTGTGGCCTGACCCATCAAAGTTGTATCTGGTCGCTAAGGCCTACCGTTGAGAAGAACCAACATCCTTGGAATCTAGATCCCTGACATTCTCAAGCGGGATTAGAAGTTTACCTAATAAACAGTTTCTAAAGTGTCGCGCACTCACAGAGCGCGTGTGTTGTCGTTACCGTAGCCAAATTAAAAATGTATTAAGAAAATTTTAATGAAAAAAAAAATATACAATTTTCAATTTAGGTAGGGAATACAGTACCATGACTAAAATAAAAATTAGATTCGATTTACGCTATACAACAAAATAAATTTGCTTATCGAAAACTTTAAATTATCAAAATATTATTCATAATTTAAATTTCTAGTGAAAAATAATAATTACAAGAAATTTGGTAGCAAAAAAACTGCCGCCCGAACAGGGACTTGAACCCTGGACCCTTGGATTAAAAGTCCAATGCTCTACCGACTGAGCTATCCGGGCTATGAATAGAAGTATCGAAATACAATACTCTTACTGTAAAACAGTGTAAACAGCAAGTGCAAACCAAAATTAATTAGTTTCATACAATAGTAAACATAAACAAACAATATAAGTTTATTTGCGTTTAATGATGTACGTTGTATAATAAATAAATTCCATTCATTGATAGTTACTAGGTACCTATTGATTACAATGTTTTTTTCCACATCTAAGTAAATGTATGACTATAATCCGACCTGATGGTGGCGATTTATTCGTAGATGGTCAGAACTAAACTTAGAACTAATATCGTCTACTAAATTTTAGATATTTCTACCGTAGCATGGGTCACGGTCACTACAAGACTAAAATACCGAGTACTGAGTATTTACTCCTAATAGATATTTTCTCTTTGTAACTGTCAAGTCATCGGGCTTTGAACCGAAAAGTAGTTATTGTGACATAACTGTAATAGTTAGACTTATGGTACAGTGGACTTATTTGTAGATATGATTGTTCTCCATAAAACTACTAAATCACTTTGCTCTAATGTCAATAATTTCCGCAGTGTACGCGATATAAGGATATTTTTTGGTATCTTTTCATTCGTTTGGTTTAAATATCGAAGTTTTTATACGAAAACTAAACGTTTTTGAAAATATTATTTTAATTGTCCAATAGTTTCGGATCCTATTCCTATTCGGTTCAAACAATCAAATCTTTCCGCTTGATAATATTAATATAGGTATAGATAAATTTAGTGTGGAATACCGGGACCGACGGATTACGTGACTTAGAAGAACGAAAATTCTTCAGATAATGTAACTGCAAGCCACTTTGCTCATCAGGACCGCGCTCGCCGATGCCTAAATCGATCTATCACTAATCGAAACAAGCCACCGTGTTAGAGTGAGTCCTTCGCTTATGTCACTAAGCTGATAACAACTTATTTTAACATTGAGTTGAGAAGAAGTTAAGACAAGGTTAAGTAAGTACGAGTTGAATAAGTCGATTTGACGAATAAAATGCTACGCACAAAGTGGAATTAATTAAACGTTTCTATCTACAAATCAGTCATCTAAATCAGTACTTCTCAAACTTTTTTTTCTTATAGACTACCTACTTTTAAAATTTCAATAAATACGTAAATAACGTAGACGCAAGCTCACAAATCATTATCTCATTACAAAATGACCTTCTATACCAACTTCGTACGCTCAGTTATTTAGATAACAGGTCAGCAGAAAAAACCAACTAGGTAAATATTTAAAGTAAAGCAAACCTGACAAAAACTACAAAATCTTACAATTCTATGTTTAGACTATAGATATGCACTAGGAATATAGACCTTCTGCACGTTTTCCAACTACAGTACATAAAAAGATTTCTCCCGCCATAATTAAACTTTTTTTTTCAAGCAGGTATTTTACCCTTATGCTCGGTCTGCCGCGGCGAGGACGCACGGAGTGTAGTCCGTCTGCATAGTCGACGCCGCCACTCGCAGAGTTGCTTGCTCCATTCTCGATGTCAAACGGAATACGTACAACCATGTCCTAATAGTAATGCACGGATGAGGACAGTTATATATTATGTACACTGCCTATTAACGGCGGACAGCGGTTTTCAATATTTTATCAATAGGATTATTGGATAGAAGAAAACATTAAATAGACTAACAACTGTCAATGTTGTGTTACAATTTGGCGACTGGAAAATCCAGTGCCTCATGTCTAACAGCGAAACTGACTACTTCCTATCAGGTAACGTCTGCTCATCAATCGATTATTCCAATAACAAAGGTGTATTGAATAATTTTTACGTTACATGTAAACATGTGTACGGTACCTTATTTGCTCGAGCAAGGGTATCCGCCGGCTGACTTGTATTCGGAGTCGGTAGTGGTAGCGGTGTAGGTTGAGAGATCGTATCATTATCCTTTTAGGGAATATTAGAACATTAATTATGATAATAATTTTATATATTTTTTAATATATGACTTTTATTATTAATAGACACAATGTTTTTAATTTATAAGGTTGCCGGTTGTTTATATATTTCCATTACATGTAATGCAAACTTGGCCTTACAAATTAATCGACAAGATAATGTTGGGGAAGATTTACCTGGGTATGTAGGTCTATGAGAGATTGGGGAGGCCGATTTATTACGACTGGTGGAGTAAAAACAGGAAGTTCACCTTGAAAGCAAGAAAAGAAATTCAGTTTTATTTTTTTCATATCTCAATTTAGCTTGACAATTTGAAAACTTACTTTGATTAGTGATACCAAGTCCTTCTTTAGTTACTTTTGATAAACCTTTGATCTTCAAGAACTGTGCCGCAGAGACTAATTCATCCAAGTTCTCTTCTAGGCATTGAGTTTTACCACAATACATAAATTCAACCAGGGACTTCAGCACGCTAAACCGCATTTTTAATATTATCAAAGGCTCGCCTGCCTGTTTTTGTAATACTTCCTAGAATATAGAAAAATTATGTGTAGTAAACGATCTTGAGAATATGAAAAAAATAATACAATTGATGAAAGTTACAAGGGGATAGAAGTATTTACCTGAAAGTATGCGCTACTAGCAGCAAGAACAGCTTTATGAACACGCAGAGTGTGAGAGCTACACATGAGTGTCATATCTACCAATGACTGCATTTGTAATAATTTCCCAAATCTCGACATCAAATGTTCTGAATAATCTTCGTAATGAAGACTGTACCGTATGGGAGCCATAGAGGATCAGAACGAAAAATATAATTGATAAAATAAACATGCACCCAAGTTTTGTTACAAACTTGATAGGGAAAACAATTGAACTGTAAGTAGTCATCAAAATTGACATTTAAAAATAATGGAACAATTCTAAGGTGCCAGTATGCAAATGTAAGACCATAAGGTTTTTGTAGGTTAGGTAAAAAATATTTTAAATCGAATTGGTTTGTAATTTATGTGTTTGGGTGTATTGTATATTAATATTATAATTAAATAGGAAAGTTTTTATTCTTTGTTTGTTTGAGGAGAATAGGTTCCAAAACAACTGCGCCGCTTTGAAAAATTCTTCTAAATGGTAGCATTGGGGTCCTATATTATTCAAAACAGGCATAGGCTATAAAATATTTTCAGAAACGTAAGAGGCCCTTATGAAAATTTCGATGTAACCCAATGTGTGACAAAAATACCAAAAACATCCCTATATAGCGTACGCTACAGAAACTGTAGACAATATGCAAAGTGATGTACTTACTGCAGTTTTATAGGGGACATTAATATCTAAAAATAAGTCCGCAATATCATGTCTGTTACAGTAATGTAACATTAACAATTTTTTCGGGTAATGACTCTTTCGAAGTGAAGTTTTCTAGCATTGTATATAGTGCATAGTCAATGCTAGTGAATATTCCTGTTTTCGAATTTTAAATACTGGAAACGCATTAAACTTGCAAAAAAGGCCATGATTGTTAATATTATTGTAGAGCAATGTGAAGTTTGCTAAGTTTGCACAGACGTTCTACTTTTAATATCGGTTTTTCACCAAAAAGTAAGTAAATTAAGGTAAATATTTAATAGGTAATAAATATTCATAAAAAAAAATTGGTACGATAATTTTGTGGCATTCGTTTATTATTTAAAAAATACAGAAAAAAAATATTGAAATGTTAGAAAATGAATTTATTACAAATTTGTATTTTACAGAAAAAAAAATACAATGTGACAAACGTTTTAGTAAGGTAACTAAAAACTTACGAAAAATACAAAATAATATATATCACAGACTAATTAAGTACTGAAACTGAACATGGGATACATTTTTATAAGAATACCTAAATAAATAATGTTATTTAATTTTAGTTTTATTACTATTTAAAATTTTAGATTTGAGTTTAAAGTAAATATGTGGGAAATTAAAATGAATACATAACCCATTTTTAAATATGGAATGTGAGTAGGAATGTTTCGATTTGTTCATAAGGCACTTGGAACAAATACTGTGAGATCATATTAACACAAACAAACTCCAAAAAAATACATTTTCTAAAAAAACATACTATTATATAAAAACAATTATTGAGTATTTAGATTAAATCTGATGTTCCCAAAACAATTATTACATATTTCACATTAAGAATTATAATTAACTTAAATAAAAAGTTAATTCTGATCCCAAAATTTTCCATTTCATTGTTAGCGATACTTGCATTGAAGAATATAAGTAGATCACAAGGAATTAATAAATCAAGGCAACAAAACGAGGACCCGTTTACAAATATAGGTACTCTAAGGTTTACATGGATACTGTAAGAAAAGTCACATGACATCCCTATAATACATCTATCATAAGACACCTACTAACAAAAAAAATTTAAATGCCACACAGACCGTTGCTTACGTTCCCACAATATCCATATTCCCGGTCGAAATACAAATTTGTAACATTTCCAATACTTTTAGTATCGTTTTAGAAATGGTTTTCTATACAATACAATACCTAGCGTTTACGTTACCCTTACCTCCCTACGACGAAGCTCATAGACGCTGTGCCACAGCCGCAAAGCATTCACGACCTTTTTACGTCACCCAAATACTTACCGGAACACAATCTGAGATAGGAATCTACTTGTATCTAGATTAATTGTACGTACAAAATAATAGTTTAATGGTACAATTACAGTTTGGTTACATAAAGGAGAAGTGCATGTCATAATAGCGTAAAGTTGGCATTGGCTGGAGTTTTTTTTTCACTTAGAATAAGTTAATGCTTCACATCAGTCCCACCTGATGGAAAGTGGCGATGATGTCTCAGTTCAATGACCTTAATATAGATGGTTACTTTACACCTTGCTTTTGGATCAAGTATGCGGTTATAATTCTATCACAATTTTTAAACTCAGGCGGAAACTTAAACGAACATAATTTTGTACCGATTACCTACTAGATATGCACATTAACAGTAAGAATTATTACAATATTTAAATATTAAATTTACTTTAATGTACTTTAATATTGTCACACTAATACATCGAATTAGGTATAAAATTATATTCCATCCCAGATATAGCAGAACATAAATATAATTACAGCCCTCAACTTCGATTGTTTTTAAACAAAATGTATATTTTGATTTGTGTTAAATCCAATATGTATAGAAAAATATCCTTGACAGTTTATTTTCCGTTTCTTAACACTATTGTTCAAAATGCTAATGTTTGATAATTATAGATTTATGTTTTTTTTGTAAAGAAAACAAACGTGTAACTCAATAATTCACAACCTTGAAGTAAAAACAGCACTTTTGAAAACTTTTACACGAAAATTTCTCTTTTATCCAAATTAGTAAATCAATATTAGTAAACAGTACAGAAATCTATAATGACCAAACATTAATTAATAATAATACATTTATATTTTACATAATAATTTGTTCTTGAAGAATAATAGTGCGAAGTATAGTTCGATAGATATCTATAATTTTTAACAGATTGACGTATTAATTGACAGCTATTGGCGAAATAAATACAGCGGATATATTTTCGCATAATAACCACGCATTATAATACAAAATGGTTTAGCGTGAATACTTCATTTAAGCCAATATGTTTCTATTAACATAAAAGCTTACATAAAAATAATAAAAAGAAATACGTATATATCAATATATGTCAATATCATAATAAAATAATTATAAGTAGGTATATGAACACTTTACATAATATGAGTAAATTTGTACAATAGGTACTAGTATGTAGAAAAAATAGAGATTCATTTATAGAGATGGTTCAGTAAAACTAGACCATTGCCAGCGCGGCTTTAACATAAGACAAATAAATACAATAATATAATTTTTTTATTAGTTAAATCATTGATTAAACTTCCCAGAAAGCACTAATTCAGATCGATAAATACTATACCTGTTATTGCTATTTCCGTTCAGAACATAATTGAACAATTAATTAATTATTATCTTGAATGTGTCTTTGAGTCACTTTCCCAGTTGCAACTAAATGTCTTTTTAGTTAATAAATATTAATATTTATTTTCTACAATTGTTCATTTGAAAAAATATAACGATATATTACTCAATAGTTACTTGATGTTAATATTTACTTAATTTAAAATTATATTTGTGAAAAATTACATTTCATATTAAACTATGTCCTTACTTATTATTCGTCGTTAATCAGACTTAGCGGCATTCAAGCCGAATATCATTAAAGAAGAAACTGAGCAATGGTCTGTTTTAATGACTGGTTACGTTAGTCCTAATATTAAAAGCAAATTACAATATTTACATCGGCCGGCAAATACACCTCGCAAATATCTAATATACACATCGATTAATAGCTAGATCTTAGAAAGTTAAGCTGCTTCAATTGTCGATTATCTTAAGGAAGTCGTCGGAGGAGAGGTGCACAGGCGAGGGCGGGGCGGCGGGCGCGGCGGGCACGAGGGGCGAGGGATCCGCCGCATCCGGGACACTGTGCTTCAGCTCACCGAACGTGTAGCTCGTGCGCTTGGCGGAGCGGGCTCGCGCGCGCGGTGCCCAGCAGAATGGTTGCCGCGGCTCCGCGCCCGCAGACATCGGCATCGCCAGCTGCAGCCGCGACCGAGTCAGCTCGTTGTCGCTCAGCTGCCGCTTCAGCTTGTCCTTGCCCACCACCAGCTGGAATCCCTTGAGACCCTCGGCCTGCGCTCGCCCCAGCTCGGCCTCGCTCAGCTGCCTCCTCAGCTTGGCTCGCGACGCCCCGCTGCCCCGCCGGCCGGAGCCCTCGGGCCGGCTGCTGCCCGACGAGCTGCTCGTGTTGGTGCCGCAGGTCTGGCCGTTGTCTCGTCTCAGCGTCTCTATGATATTGTAGAAGTGCTCCGGCTCGTTGGTGCTGTCGGTCCTCGGCTTGCTCACGTTGGTCGTGCTGTGTCTGTGCGGCCGGATCTGGGCGCGCGGGAGGTGGCCATAGCTGCTCTGGCGCGATATGACGGCGCCGGGCTGCCGCCGCGGCATGCTGCAGCTCTTGGGGACGAATGTGTCTTGCGTCATCACGACGTTTTCGTACACGTGAGTGTTATTATCGAAGTCATCCTGAGATATCAGGTTCTGTTTACTCTCAGTGGTGTCTCGCTTCTGTCCGACCGAGTTGCTCTTCTTGTGCCCGCTACGAATTTTGAGATCTGGGATTTTCTTACCTAACTTGCAGTCGCTCGCGCTGCGCGGCAGGAGGTTCGCATACCCGTGGTCCGTCTTTTCTGCACCTTGTGACTTGTCACTTTTGTTAACGTTGGGAGGCGTCAGATTTTCTGGGATGTTCTTAGATGCATTGGAATGTTTTGGGAACTTAATCGGCGGAAGTTTTGTAGGATCTGCGGCGCAAGTCTGCTGAGGTAGGACGTCATGGCGTTTTCTATCTACATCGGGTTTGGACGACTTATCTAGAACGACTTTTGTTTTATCGCTCTTGCAAATTTTAACACTAAATCGGAACGGCGGTTTGAACACGACTTGAAGTCGAGCCTTTTCTCCGGAGAGGAGATTGGTTGCACTCTTGGACGGTCTGGTCTTTCGTGTTCCTTTCGGAACGGGCCTGTGCGCCGTTCTGTCGTTAAGTCCGACAGGAATGGATTTCGATTTGGGAATGGCCGCGGGCTGCGGCGAGCTCAGAAGCCACTTCTGAACTTTGGTCAAAGCCTCTGTATCTTTAGTCGGGGACGAAGGATGCTTTTGCATGGAGCTGTAGTCGATAGTTTCCTTTTTTACTTTCACTTTTCGCTTCTTCACTTTATTCTTGTGTTTCGACAGAATCACGTGTTTCGGGGACTTTCCTTCGGCGTTCGTTACAATAACAGTACTTTCTTTTGTGACCTTAAGAGATTCATCTACTTTTTGCTGGGTGCTAGGTTTCTGAAAATAAAAATATCGTTAGAATGCTTCGTGATGCTAGTATTAAATGTATTCTAGTGAGGTTATATTTACCCGTTTCTTGACGGCGTGTGACGGCGATCCCTTGTCTCCTTTCTGATGATCTTTCTTGCTGCGATAGGCTCTGGTTCGGAGTGCAACTTTCTTTTTAAGAGGAACTTTAGATCTGGAATTAAAATGATATTTATAATAATCCTTATTGGTATTTTAAATGTGAAGGTCTTGTCTGTCTGTCTGTTTTCACACCTTTAGTATTGAATCGATTTTGAAATTTTTTTTATATGTTTATATAGAGTAGAACTTGAGAAAGAACTTGCTTTTATCCCAAAAAAGTCTCCAAAGGATTGAAATACGGCATGAAAGTCCGTCTTGAATATAGAAACATATCGAGCATAAGACTTTGTATTTATGCATTCGATAAAAGATAAACACATTTTTTGTAATGTTTTTGAAATTTCAACCTGTATCGGAGATGAAAAATTTTCGCGTAAATCTATTATTTTATATTTTTTTTACCCCTACAATTACCCATTACCTCACAGCTGTGTGAACTATCAACCCCTGTTCGGTGGCGTCGGGCAGTCGGACGGTCTCTGTGGTGGACGAGTGGATGATGGTCACTGACTTCAGCTTCTTGCTGTGACGGCCCAGGAACCGTGTGCTGGCCACCTGTAAGACAGGTAATAACAATCATATTAAAAATTGTTAATACACTAATTATATGTATATGAAGTAACACCAAAATTTTCTACTTCAAGATGACTTATTTTTTGTATCTATGATTGTAGCTGTCATTAGTTCTCAATAGTTCAACCAGTTGGTGATGAAACTGGACGCACAACTACTTCTATTTCGATGTTTCAAAATCTTATATTTTTTATGGCCATGTCAATTTTATGTATTTCTATATGAATATAGTTATGGTACCAATAGCGTCTATAGAAAAAGAACGAGAATGGTTAAAGTTATCTGTGCGCACTTGTAACATAAAATATTAACGTAATAAACATAAAATACAAGTAACTTTATAATTATATGAAGACGAAAAGAAACGGTCAAATATAATAGGAAGACACAAGAAAAACACAATAGAATTGATAGTGTTTTGAGGACATTATGAGCATTAAAAAATGTTAAATGATAATTCCATGAAGATTTCTAACAATGAAAACATGTGTCATAAAAATGTTCACATCTAGCTTTCGAAAAATACAGTAGTTTCTTTTAACATGTCGCAATTCTACTTCTAGCGCAAACATGGTATTGCTCGGTACCTTTCGCTTGGGACAAGTCCCACAGATACTACCTATTGTTTAACTTCGTGTATTATTGCTGCGTCTAAAGTCCTGCAACTTTTCTGCATAACAAAATAATAAAAAAATATTTATTAACATAATGTGAGTAGAAATTTTAGTACACTTTAGCTACCCCAAAAGTAGTCATAGATAAAGTACTACCGAGCAGGAATAATATACATTTATGTTGGAGAATATGGATCGGAGCTGAGACTAGCTCCATCTAGTCTGACAGTTGGAAGACTATGGGCAGGCCTGTGCTGCCATTGTTGTCATTCATAGTCGTGTCGTTTTTCTGTCATTCATTCTTTCAGTGCTTCGAGTGGGAGAAATGTCAGATTCGTCTGTAGATTGGCGGTAATTGTGTTCGATCATTCTGCTCTCGACACTCGACGGCGCCAGACGTTCGCACTGACTTATAATCATACCGCGGGGAAAATGGCGGATGATAACGGAAGTTTGAATCCGTTTTCACAGGATTTAATATAGAAAAAAATATATTTCGTTTCAACTTTCTGGGTCTTCTGCCTCCTTTTCTCTATACCCCACGACCAGAAACTAGATACATCCATATCATCGTGCTATTTCGTTAATCGTTCAGATATAGCAAAGTTTTACGCACTAAGTGTATAATGTCAGTATATTTACCAGCAGCGCGACCACAGCGAGCAGGATGAGCAGCACGGCGTACCAGTGGCGCAGCACCCAGCGCCGGAAGCCGGCCAGGCTCTCATCGGACAGCAACAGCTTGCGGAGCGTGGCCAGAGGACCTGAGGGGTCCACTTCGCGGCAGCGCTGGAACACGTCGCAGTACCTGTCGGCACCACATTGGGTTACTTTAGATTTGTTGATGGGTGTCTAAATGATTCCAATAGTGTAGGACCCTGGTAATCTGATATCGCTTTTCAGGGTGATCTTGTATTATGGCGTTTTTCGAATTAATACAATTATTCGCCAACTGGAGATGATGCTAACCGCGATGACATTTTCCCAAATTTTCCCGAACAGCTTTAAATTTTTCCAGCCACTTTGGGTGTTTATTGAGACCTCGAGAAATTGAATTTCGTCGACTTTGGTGTATAATTTGATGAGTACGTTCTATGACTTTCTATAGTCCGGGATTTTTAGAATAAGATTATTTTGTAGTGTGACAAATTACAAATTAAAGTATACGACGAGCACAAGCACTGGCGCACATTAAAAATAAATAAAATCGATTGCCAATAACTGGAGTACAGTTACCCGCATCAGGCATGCAATTTAAAATAATTTCTTAGATACTAAAATTCAAACAATAAGTTACAAAAGTTAGATAACTTATAAAAAACATTATTATACAACCATCACTTCAGTTTAATTTAAAATATAAGATATATATAGAATAGCTTTTATCTTTAGAAGTAGCAAAATTTAAATATAGTTTTTGGCTATTTTTTAGTTAATGCTTGACTACAATCTCACCTGATGGTAACAAAAGATGCAGTCTTACATAGTAAAGTGCAATGATTATTCAGTCTTGTTTTGAATACAATTTTACTGTACTCGAGTGAAGACACAAATGCAGGTAATTTAAATTATAATTATCGTGTTATATAAAAAAATAAAATTGTTTATTTCATTACCCATTATAATCATTGCACGGTGTTCCAGGTTTAGCGTACATATCAGGCACGTCATAGGGTGCCGCGTTCCAGTGGAAGGAGGAGAGGCACGCGCCGCCCGGCCGCCGGCAGCACAGCTCGCACGCCGCTCGCGGGTCATCCTTACGCGGCGCGCACTGACACGACTCCAGCCCGTAGGCCAGGCAGATAGATCCGGTACACTCCTGATACCATATAAAGACATTAATGAACTTACCATAGACTAAGAAATATTGTAAGTTATGTTTTAGACCACAAGAATAACCTACGTTGGTTATGTGTGTACATAAAAATGTGACAAGTATAAAGCATCACTTCATAGATAATTGAGCATTCATTTTGAGTAGAAAGCAATGGAAAGCAACGAGGGAAGATTAACATTTTTTATTTTCAGATATTGCTATCTCATTGGCTCAATTAAGAGTAAATTTCTACTCCGTCCTAAAGTCGAATTGTAGAGGAATACTTTTAGTATTAAGTCCGCCTTTTGTAACACAATATTTTTGTATATTAAAGTTTAAAAAAAATGTAATACATAAGGATAAGCAGGTAAAGTTGCTTGGGAGATAACTATTACTGAGGTTTGGATGGATTATACCCCGAAAGAAAGATTTGTACAATAATTGACTTTTTGTCGATTTATCTCTTTAGTGTTTGACAGTATGTTTCTGCTACTCTCAGAAACTGCTGTCTACGAATATTGTTATAACAAAGTGAAGCGAGAGCAGTTACTATGAAGGTACATCTATCTTTCACATGTTTGTACATCCATCTTTCACATCGGAATGGAGCGACAGATTGACGTGTTTTTATGAGGTGATAGTTGATGTTCTGGAGACTGACATAGGCTACTTTTTATCAACATTGGTACCAAAAGTCGGAGCTGCGGGCAGACCCTAGTATTACACTATAAAGACAAAGCCGCAGTTACGATACACAAATCGATAATAACACCATCTTACCCCCATAAAGCAGACGAGTTCCTTATCGCATCGCGTGCGGTTCGGCTTGTGTCTGGACGCAGGGCAGGCGGCACGTTTGCCGTCGCAGTGCGCCGCGTCGCGACACCCGTTATCAGAGCGGCACTTGTCGCCGAACTTGAGGGTGCACGACGATGTACAGCATGGGCCCTGGGTGCCAGAAAATAACATTAAATGTCGAAAATATGGAAGTCTAACAAGTGTTACCATGAAGTAATATATGATATAGTATTTAAATGAGATAAATGTAATGATTGTTTGAAATTAGAATACCTTTTTAAAAAATGGGTGTATTCATGTACGCGCGTGAGTAGTTATACTTCTTTATCATTATTAAAATTTAATAATAAATCAGACTTATTTAAATTTATTCATTTTTTAAATATTTATTATTCTCTTATTTTGATCAAAGAATTTTTATTCAATTTGTTTATTTATTAGATAAATGTTTATAATTTTGTAAATTAAATATATAATAATTCAGGTAAAAAGGTAAATTGGTAATTTAATAATATTTTTATTTATACCAAAAAATAATACGTACGGATAGTTAACCTCAGTCATATTAGCGCACTTGAAAAGGAATATGAG
>DWJZ01000957.1:0-26599 GCA_018249125.1 Asbolis capucinus | reverse complement strand
TTTAACTTGCAGTGTATGTTTGTATATTAGTATATTTGTTTGTTACGGGTCAAATCTTACAAGCTTAATTAGACCCATTTCCTCTTACACTACGGAGCTGAACATTGCATACTGCTTCAGTTCCGATGACAATGGATTTTTATGATAAGAATGTTCTGCTGCTATGCTCAGGCTTGTCTCCAGACAAGGGAACTCCTCGACGGTTAACAATACAGTTATGAAAATTTTTATGTTTCTTCGTATTACTGCTCTATAATTAAAGCTTGTGTTTTTAAATATTTGAATAAAGCTTGTTACAATAACCAACAGTATTCACTTACTCTCCTATTATATTTATATCCTTTGTCCACTACAAATAAAGGAATAAGACAACATGAGACAGTGCATTTGTAGTGATTCCCAGACGATCCAGAAATGTACACAGCTATCGAGTGATTCACTTGTCTGTATTCTAATATGGTGGTAACAGCTAACAGCAAGCTTAAATTTTGCCCTATTAGTTTTTGTTCAGTGATAGCCTAGTTGTTTGAACACTGGGTCTCTCGGGAAGTCCCTGGTTCAATTCCTGTGCCATTTTCTAAGCTGATTATCACTGTTACTGTGGAGGAAAACATCGTAAGAAAACCTTCATTCCTAAGAGTTTTCCGTAAAGTTTTCATTTGTGTGTAGCATTCCGCACTTGACCAGGATGGTGGACTGACCCGTCTGACTCACATTGTGAGTGACCCGAGCACAGGAGTGGGACAGTTATGGGTCACAAATATCAATAAGATTTGAGTTCAGAATCTGTTAGAACATGCTATGTTGGTGTGTAGAAATACTGGCATGTATTGTTTGTTACAAGTACTAGGAAAAATAGAGTGCACCAGACACCAATTTTTTTTTTAATAGTCGTTAAAGCTAATTTGCTAATGAATTGCCAAAATGCATGCATGCATTGAATTGAATGCCCAAACATAGATTACTCTTTATTGTACACCAAGAAATCCCAAATATAAAAATTTTCTAGAAATTATTTTCTAGGAGTCAATGGCTCTTAAAGTTTAACTATGGGAAAATTCTTTCATGCATTTTTACTTTTTCAAACAAACTTAACAAAATATTGGCTTATTTTTGCTAAGTCACATGACACCTACATTTAAGGCTTCTGTCTTTAATTAAAAAATATTGATACAAATATCATACATCGACACCAAATTGTTTCATAAGGAGCCGTTAGATTGCACGGGGAAAATTTGATCGCCTTCAACAAATATGTGGTTTCACTCAAACCTTAGTAAATTATGTTATGGGCTGGCTGTGCCCTGTGTTTCCACCAGTAATTTAAAAAAATGTAACAAATTCCCAAAAAAATATATATTTCGTCCGGTTTTTATGACATTTAATAATAATACAAGCTAACGCCTAATTTAGGGTCAGTTGGCCAAAGTGTGTATTGTCCAAAGATATTTATTTATTTATTTCTTATTAATGCTCAACTACGCCTATTAGAACTCAGATTTTGTGGAACATGTTTGAATATTGGCTTTTTGAAACGAACTACACAAAACACCAGCTCATATTTCAAGTAAGCTGGTATGTGTCAAACCACATTACCAACACATACTACTAGGTATTATCGAAGCTGAGTAATAGCAAACACATGTCAAAAAAAATGCTTTTTAATTCTAAGGGTCCCAGCACTAAACTTCGGACAATTTCCTTCACAGACCCCAAATAAAGAAAAAAAATATATATGTATTTTTACTTGGCTATATTTAATAAATATTTTGCTTTACAAAAGCAAATATTTTCGCTCAATGGACACGTAAAATGTGGACCAAATGGCAACTCAATAATTCCCTTTTGTAGTATTTGATATACCAGGAAAGGATAGAAAGAGAGAGAGAGAGTGAGAGAGAGAAATGTTTGATTCGTTTTATATTCGCAAGGTGCGAGCGTAAATTACCTAGCAACATTTTGCTCGTAACTTGGTTCGAATCCTTATCTTTATCGAACTTGAACAAGTGGATATTTGGTTCGGCACGCATAATATACGACCAATATTGGAGAACTTTTCAGATTCTTTTGGAGTCTCTCACAGACGTTTATCTTTATTAAAACTTGTTTTCGCTATCTCCCAATGCTTTCGTCTGCTAATCATAAAATATGTATATAAACACTCACACACATGTACAGATTTATAAATGAGTTTGAAATATTTATCTAAAACTTTGGAATGTTTGGAGCGATTTTTATGGATTTTGATCAATAAATTTGTCAGTCAGTTTAATTTTCGCCTGCGGCTTCGCCCGCGTGATATGTGGATAAAAAGTAGCTTGTGTTCCAAACTATAATCTATACCTAACTAACAAATTTCACTAAAATCCGTTCAATTGTCTTTACTTGAAAGATGAAAATCCATGCTCACAATCTTTCATATTTGTAATATCGTATGACTAAAAAAATTAATTAAAAAATCGTCCGGTTTCGGCGAAGACAGTCAATAACTGAACTCATCCAACAACATACATTCTAAGGCATGATTTCGCGAGTTCAGCTATTTTCAAATAAAATACAGTATCCCTAAGGAATAAGTCGTACGTAGAACCAGTTACGCTACTTTTGCGATACAGGCAGTGCCCTTGCGAGTCCTTCTCAAAGTCGTGACCCCAGGACCTTCCTCGCCTCAAGCGTAGTACGCCATTCGTGCCTCATTCTTCCGGAATTCACTTTCCTAGTTATGGCTTTACATTCCCAGCATTTGAAGGAAAATTAAAGAGGCGTTTCGGTTGTATTTCCTCGCTGCTGCATCGTTTAATTGTGATGAATAAATCTGATAATGAAATAATTTGCGGCGTATTATTAGTATATGAATAAATAGCATTGCTTGCTTAAAGCGCGCTAAGAACGATGTATACGAGTACGAGACTCTATGAATTAAATTAAAAAATATATAAAATAAAACTGTAATCGAAAATTAAACACATTCATTTCGACTTAGAAAACAATAGGACACTTAACGAAAGACAAAATTTTACAATACAAAATCAACTATAAAATAATACCAAGATATATAAAAAAAGATCGACATTGAAAGTCAAATATTTCCGCGAATAAAGTATTGCAATTTTTTATACGTCATAGTTTTCATAAACATAATACAACCTAATTATTTTACGTAGTTCGTGTATTCAGTTTCCATGTTGACGTTAAAGTTTAATTGATATCTTATTCCCTGAGTAAGACGTAAACAAATCATACAGATAGAGCCATAAACATTAAGATGAAACTGCTGATATCTGTAAATCGAGTATTATATTAGACACGATCCTATGTAACTGGAGAGCCAGTTTAATCAGAGATATCATATGGCCTATCGTACACGTATCGTCAGTCACAGTACGTCGCCACGCCACCCACGGAGCTGGTCCCGCGGGGTTCCAAGGCCGCCTCACAATGGATCCCGCGTGGACTTCTTATTGCACACTAGTCTATCTGTTTTATATGGAACTAGTTACCTGCGGCCTCGAATGCGTTGAGGGAATTGCGATTTTATTGTTATGCACTCCGCGGGATTCCTCCCCTTTGATGTTGCTCGCTTTCACTGTTCGAATTAATGTGGAAAATGGTTTATGTAGAGCATAAAATAAGTTTATATTAATACACGAATAAAATCTGTTTCGACACCCATTGAGAATGTGTTACGTATCCCACTTCTGATTTCCGAACTTCATTGACTTTGTGACAGAATTCACAAAATGCAAAAGCTATCGACGACGCGAGAATTACCCTTGTCTGATATCAAATTGACATTTAGAGTGTCTCCATGACAGGTCTTTTGAAGTAGGTCGTGTATAGTTGGGAAACATGACTTAGTAATGATATAAAGACGCTTAATAATCCACACTAATATTATAAATGTAGAAATGTGTGTTTGTCCGTCTTTCTTGTCAAAACGGAGAGACAGATTGATGTGTTTTTTTATGTAAAGATGATTGGCCGGGAGAGTGACATAAGATTCGTTTTATCAACATTGGTAACACACGGGTGGAGCCGCGGACGGACTCCAGTTTAACCATAAATCTTAAAATAATTTTTAAGATGTATAAAATAACATACAGTAATCTAACATTAACATATTATAATAAAATTGTGATGATTTTAAAACTGATTTACTCTGGCACGTGGAATTTCTTAACAAAAGCTATTGCCGCATAAGTGCGGGAAATTTATGCAGACCTTTATAACGGACATAGAGTGCTTTCTGTAGCTACCGGTGGTATTACCCTGCTCGTGTATATGTGACTACTGTAGGTTGAATTCTTGCATAAGCAAAATTGCAAAGAATTTTTGGCTTTTGATTTTGGAAATAAAAATCGATACAACTGGCATCAAGCTGAGAATGGCCCATTTTAAGCCTTCCTTATGACTTTCAGAGGCCCAATAGCCTGGTCTAGAACAGATTGTTAGAAAGACACTATACTAAACTATGTTCAATCAAAACAATGTTAATAATTACAAATTCGCTGATATATTATTTTTATATATAATGGCTCTATAACCCAGTTGCCAAAGTCTTTGGCTGGCGAGGTATTCCCAGGTTTAAAGTCCAGTTTAGGTAGACACTTTTTGACAGATAAATCTTTGTTCTTCGATCATGAGTGTTATTTCTATGTTGTTTTAACCATGCCACCAATCCAGGATTTTTAGTGCGGGTCTGAGAATGGAAGCCTTATTCGTGCATAGCTTTTTTATTTTTAGCAGTGATAGCCTTGTGGTTTGAACATTGGTCTTTCTAACGGGAGGTCCTGATTTCAAATACTGCGAGGCACACCTCTAAATTTCAAAGTTATGTGCGTCGTATCGTGAGGAATTCTGAGAGGTCTCCATAAAGTTTTCAAAGGTACGTGAAGTCCACCAATCCGCACTTAGCCAGCGTGGTGGACAATGGCCGAGCCCTTCACATTCTGTGAGAAAACCTCAGCCCGATATTGGGACAGTTAGAGTTTGCTATGACAAATAACGCCATGTATTTCTGAATATCCAATCAATAGACATTATTAAAGAATCAACAGCCTTAACGACTGGGACCGATAGCTATAATTTCCTAGTTGATTTAAAATCGAAATAAGTTTGGTCACGACAGACACGATATCTTAGCACGACTTCATCCGAGACTATGTCACTTGTAGCGAAAATTGTTACGTACCTATCTATTAATTAACTTTACTTTTAATTAACTGAGTAATTGTTCATTATCTTTAATTAAACCAATTAAGTAAGGGCATTTTAGCGCTTTGCACATTGTTCTCCCAAATGGCTTGTGACAATGGCACAGCTCACTAGATGCCTCTTGTAATATTAATGTATTTACTATCGAAATATTCGGTCAAAGTGCAGAGGTAAGAGCGGGGAGCATCACAGAATGCGTCGTAATTGGTTAATTCAAAATTGCGTCACATCATAAATCACAGGTATTGATCGTTAGACATTTTATGCGGCTTTTAATAAGGTTGATTGGCCTCATGTGTTTCCAGGAATAGTTTTAATGTATGCAGGTATTGGAAATCAATTATCATTTGCTCTCAGTAATTACACCCATAGTTATAATTTCATTCGGATTTATTAAATTTTCTATAAAATTCTCTGTCAATTACACAAAAACTTCTCTTCTCCAATAAAAAAAAAGACATCATATACATAAGTAAAAGGCTCTTATTTTTTATCTAATAAAATTACAGGTAAGTCGAGTGCTAGCTAAGTAACATCCAGCACGTCAGTTTATAAGCTCATAACCGCACCAGGTGCATTTGTAAACCACCTGGCAACATCACTCCGGTAAACGACCCACCAGCCTACCACCATACACCGTAGTTTATATCCTCTAAACCCCATATTTTTATTTTAGAATATTGTAATTATTAGTATTGATCCATGCTACAGCTGATATGTGTACAACACAAGTACTTCATGTAGGTATTTTCAATATGTAGGAACGTAATTTTTTTGGAATCTACAATCGTTTCGAAAAGTTCCTATAATATAGAGGAGAAGAAAGAGTCGAAAGAGTGTCTTGATGAAACATACTATCCTGAAATTGCTTTTAAAATTTATTATCTTAAGGTTTCTTTGACTTCTGCCAAACCGTTTCGGAACAGCGTAGTGTAATATTTGACAGTGACAGGCCGGTTGTTGGTCTAGTGGTTAGTGAACCTGACTGCTATACCGAAGGTCGAGGGTTCGATTCCCAGCCGAGTTAAACTTTTCTGTGATGAGCAGGAATGTTTGCACTGTGTCTCTAAATATCTATATAAGTATGTATTCAAAACTATATATGTATGTTTATCAGTTGTCTGATCACCATAGTACAAGCTAACAATTAGTTTGAGGTCAGATGACTGTGTGTGAGTTGTCCCGAGATATGTATTTATTATTATTATTTACTAAAAGTTACGAGGTTTAATGACATAAGGAAGCGGTTCTCGGTTGTTAGCCACTTTGCAATAAAAGACAATTTGACTTTTAGTTTGAGTATGCTACGAAATTTAGTATTAGAGAAATAAAATTTAGATTGTATAATTTTTTTTGTTTAATCCTTTCGTCTCTCTAGACCTCGAAATAATTTGAAACTTGGTAGACGCAAGAACTGATGAAATATTGGTCTAATTAATAATTGACGCAGGTGTAAGTACTGGTTCCAAATTAGTCGTTATTCCTACACCATTTTAGCGATATTCGACCACCCTGTCGTGAGATTTGGCTCATAGCACGCGAGATTAAGATCCCTTCTTTGCCCCTAGTTGGAGCTCAGTGCACGGTTGAATTTCGGCACGAAGCAAACCCCTCACGTAATTTTAGAACCAATTCCTTATGAGTTTTCATCCTACTAATATTTTAAATGCAAAAGTTTGTGTGACGTATGGGTGTTTGTTACTCCTTCACACGAAGACTACTGAACGAATTTAAATGAAATGTGGCGCAGGGATAGACTATAGTATAAAGAACATATAAGTTACTTTTTTTTATTCACAACACGGGCAAAGCCGTGTGATGAAGTATCTTCTTACGTGGAGTAACGATGTAAAACAATACACGAAAACGAATAATCGAATGGCCGGCCCATTAGCCGATAACCTGGGGGGCGTTGAATAATAGTGCCTTATTTGTCCGTTTCACATCTAAGTCGTGCGGTTCCTACTTGTAAACTAATCACTATATCCACGTTTGTGCACAACGATGATTATTGTATGAGTCCTAAAAGAACTCTTTGTTCCCCCACTTTCTATCGAAATGGTCCAGTGATATGGTGAATTAAAATCTATGTCTCCTTGAGTTTCGGTTCTTCTCAGTCGTGTGTTGTGGGTATTTGCTAGGTTCATTTTTGTATTTTGTTTTAGAGATGAACCAGTTAATTTCCCTGTTAGTACAAGTTTTTATGGGGAAATGAGGCAAACGAGCTCACCTGATTGTAGGTGTTCCAAAAAAGAGATCGCTAGTTAGCGATAAGGCCGCCTTTTGTGCTCATTTTGTTTTTTCTTTTTTTACCTTTGTATGACTTTATTTTGTGGTGTACAATAAAGAATATTATTATTAGGTTGTCATTACCGCCCATAGACGTTGACAACACCAGACTGTGGTTTTACGTGTTGCCTGCCAGGAAGGAAGTAATAGATCCGCACATGTGGGGAATCCGTCCCATGACGGTAGAAAGTAACAATTATACGGGGCTACCCACAGCAGAACTTATTCCAGTTTTCAAAGGAACCGCTCTGTTGTTAATAAGCGGTGACCTAGCTTGTAATTCCAGGTCTGCATCTAGGCAGTGGCAGGCATTCACCTTGTAATATTAATGTTCGTTCCTTTTGTTGTATATCCCAGTGCAAATGAGTTTCCTAGATGTTATATATTGATTATGTACTGTATTATACCATATAATATCATTATTTTACATTGTTTCAGCGGAGGGAAGCCTGTCGGATTTTGCAACGCGCAAAATTCACTACACGGCGAACCATTCCCCCAAGAAAGGTCTCTTCACGCCAGACACGAGGTAAGTTTCAACATTGTTACATCACGGCATCTCAAGCATACATTCTGATACTTTCTATTATAAGCTACTTGTATTAAAACGTTTAGAATGACCCCTAACGGTCATTCCACTACAAAAGTAGCGGAATGCCTTAGTTTCTAGAATAAAAATAATTTTGGCAAGCTTGTGGAAAACTCTCAAGTAAACCTACATATTTCTACATAGATATGCAAAGCTTTTTCCAGGCTTCCTTAGACTAGTACAAGCTTTGTTCATCGTAATAGACTGGAAGATTTTAGTAACAGCGACCGCGGTTCTTTATATGATAGGTGACTGCTAATGGCGAAATATTCATGAGCGCTTTTCTGGTCAAGTAAAGCCATGAGTAATGTTGGAGGCCTTTGGGTAACATAAAATCTTTCGACATTAGGGTTGGGCACTAATTTCACCACCAATCCGGTAACCGCTTTTTCATTCATATCGTTGTTGTCTTCTTCAGTGGGAGGAAAGACGTGTGTTTAGTCGAGAGCCATTAACATTGAAAGCCAAACTAAGGCGGTTTTCTTTCAAATCGTGAATAGCATGACTAGAGTACGTCTCCATCATTGGTAACGTCCATGGTCGACGATAACCTTGCGACGGTACCTTGGGGCATACACAGCCTTACATACATGGAAATGTTTAATTATAATGCATTTAGGCCTGTCCCATTCAAGTCTATCGACAAAATGCCGATGGAATGATAATAATATCACGGAAATTACTTGAAGATTCCCTTTAAAATCTCTTTTGATAATTCATTTTACAGTTATACTACAGGATGCCATAATATTAAAAATACTATTTTACTAAAAAGTCTATTAAAAAGGTATGCACTATGCTTTGGCATGCAAAAACCAAAGAGTCGGGTAACAAAAACTGCAAATATATGCAAAATATAATGAGCTCGGAAATGCTAACACAATAATTGGTAGCAAGTGAACGAGAACAGAAATAATTAGCACCATTAAATTCAGCTGCAAAGATAGCTCTGCAAGATGATACTATTAATTAGTTTCCTTGCACAAGAACGCTTTTTGTTACGAGGCCGTTATAGCCTGCACACGATGTGTTCATGCAATTATAGTTTGTGCCTAATTTTGGTTTCACACTCACTTAATAGAATCTATTTTAGGACATTTCTACTTCGCCGTTCTCTAACGTAAACCTATGACTTCTATCCTCGAATGGCCCACTACTGATCATGTCCTCAAATTAGGGCTTAGAGTATAGCACATGTAGCTCCAATATGGATATGCGGAGACTAGTTCCCAACCTAAATTTCGGGAGCTCCTAAGCCACCAGAACGATAAGACTTAACAACTGACATCGATACCTAAACGAACGGAGTTTTATGCCCTCCGAAGCATGGAAGCGCACATGAATTTTTGCCACTTATGCAACTTCCGACCAAGTCCGCTCTTGCTTAACTCGACCGATAATCTCGGTACTTCGCATGACCTATTAATTTTTATAAACAAATCTAATTATAATAATCAGTTCATAAAAGTGGCTATGAAATATTCCAGACCGGCTTGTTTACGAAATTTGTATGAACGAGCATCTTTGGACCGGCATTCAGGCTCCATCCTTGACCAACTGCGAAAAGACTCTCAACACTCACCGTACCTGCTATGCACGCCCGTGCTGAGTTCTAAGAGAAGACGCATCTATCAGAAAGTAGATGTTGACGTAGAGACGCATATCGTAAGTACTGTTTGTTTTTTCTCTTCTTGGTGCCTTTCCGAATTGGTACATTCAAAATAATGTTTGTAAGTTCTTTGAAAATTACTATCATGAGATGATTGGTGTACGAGTTTATCACGTTATGGATCCATTAAAAATAAGCTTCAGGTCTTGAATCCAATATTCATTCATTACCTTGTTTTACATTTTATAAGTTAATACTTAACTACAATATCACCTGATAGTAAGTGGCGATGTAAAACCTCATTAACTTAGAAATAGCCTACTCACTTTTGTCTTGAAACACCTACATTTAACCTAAAGCAAGTTACGCAACAATTGAAGAAAACAATGTATGTTTTTCCATTTATATTATATCGTAAAACGATATGAACGTTGTCATACTGCACTTGAAAATAGGTACTACTGGACATTGAAATTGCTATTATTATTTGCTGTATAAACAGAATTAATCTAACAACAAAAACACTTATCCTTCCAGCCGTCAGTAGTAGAACATCTAAGAAAATGGACTTCAAGAGAAGCCCTTGGCGAAGTGACCACATTCCCCGATGCGTCGATGCGCATCACCAGCAGTGTGACCCTCACGCCCGACGAACTGTCGGAGTGCGGGTCAGGAGACGACGAACCCATCGACCACAGGCTGCCCAGCCCCGAGGAACAGCTTCGAGTTATTGCTTCTAAGTAAGTAACAGCATTGAACTAAAATATGGAATATCAATATAGCCCATCACCGGCTTGGCTCAATCCTCGCACAATTTGGGGAATATTGGCGATAGTCTAACATACGGGCCTGGTGCAGATTCATATACTTCACGTACCTTTGAGAATCTTATCTGGACACGTGTCAGTATGTTTTCTTTCACCGAAGCAACTGATAATTAATACACACATAATTTAGACAGAGGTGTGTGCACGAATATTTGATTCGGAAAACTACGCTATTACTGCTTTAGTCAAGCAATAGGCGGTGAAATAACAGACTTATACACGACAACGCTTACTAGAATAGGTACATATTTCTGTAGCAGGTGCGATACGTGGCTGTCATACAGTAACAAATACAGGAATTCATTGTTTTGACATACATATATATGCCCTTTGTTCTGGTATTATAGAGTTTCAAAATAGTATTCATTTACTTCTTAGAAATTTTAAGGTTTTTTAAAACTAGCTCTCGCAAAGACTCATACATATTTGACTCTTTAATTCCGCAGATTCCCTCCTGAAGTCGTGGCTATTGACACGTCAGGAAAATTCTTCGATAGAATGTGTAGTTCCCGAAAATCGCTTCACATAGAGACCGGCACGGGAGAGACGGACACAGTGAAAAGAAGGACGCGGACTAGAAAACCGCGGGGTAAAAGACGAAACACCATTTCGGGCACTGATCAGAAAGAGCTTAGAGAGGCTATAGCTGGGTAAGCTTCTAGTTTGCACTGTACATCGATTATATTATCTACATAGTAATAAGTCTAGTAACACTATTTTTAAACGTATAATTTTATATCCGTAGATAATGTAATCTTACAAACAATTAACGATGATAACCTAAAGCACAGTACTGTGTGGTGAGCTTAAAATGTGCAATAAAAACAGCACACATTTTAATTAACCTATTCATTATATCTTGCTTCTGTGAATACATTTTTGTTAATGATTGTCATTGTTATGCCATGATTAATTATTTCAGTGTGCAACTTTCTTGGATGATCAACAAAGGCAATCACTTTTTTGTGCACTTGGACACTAATAGTGCCATTTTTCATTAGCTTCAAAATTACTGACATCTTAAAATAATTTCGCTGTAACAAGACTAAGCGGATTTATTTGAAGATCTTCTACATAGTTCTGCCCTTTAGCGTGTGACTAATGCTTTGCTTGGTTTGTCCTATCATAGCGATACAACAAATGCTGTGGCATCTGAAGAAATCGAAGATACTACTGTCATCAGATCTCGGTCTAGCGATTTACTTAAGAAAAGTCCTATTGATCCTATAACAAAGAAAAGTCATTTCAACAGTCTGAAGCAATGGGGTAAAAATCGCCTAAAAATGATTGGTAGATCGCCAAGTGCCAGTAGAGATAACTTCAAAGATACATCAAAACCAGAGAAGACAAAAGAATCTTTGTCACTTACTAACGTAGAAGAACCGCAAGTTCAAGAAACAGTGACGATGCGAAAGAAGCGCCCCGGTGAAGAAGACCGAAGGACACATCAAAGATGTGCATCATATTCCTCATCAGAGAAAAGTATAGGAGTTCCGACTAGCATTCCAAACACAGCGACAATAAACGGTGCAGTTAAGTTACGGAATACATCAGCTCATCGAAGATCAAGGCGATGTGGCATAGGAAAAGACGAACCACATTCATCAAGCGGAAATTGGTCAGCT
The DNA here is from genome assembly GCA_018249125.1 of Asbolis capucinus. Classification (NCBI taxonomy): domain Eukaryota; kingdom Metazoa; phylum Arthropoda; class Insecta; order Lepidoptera; family Hesperiidae; genus Asbolis; species Asbolis capucinus. The sequence continues at coordinate 14,446 of DWJZ01000957.1, read as the reverse complement.
AGTTCTGAGTCAGGAAGAACGAGTATTGGTTCCGAAATCACTACTACTACAGTTCCCCCAAAGAGTACAACTTCGGCTGCCACTTCAAACAATTCCCTTAATTTCCACCATGGACCTCCTAGTTCAATTATAAGTAGAAGAAGATTTCTCAACAATTCTGGTTCTGGAAGTGTTACAAGTGAAGGCACTCTCACGCCAGATATAATTCATGACTTACATGAAGATTTGGAGACGAGTTCTGAATTCTCTTGCGACACGGAAGGATACTATACTTCTTTCCATATGGATTCTGGTTTAAAGACTTTAAAGGAAGAAGAAGTTTCACCAAGCACACCTATGCATACAAGTACTGCATTATCAACTTCGTCCAATAGTCAAAATATGACTGCGGAAAATGAGTACGAATTATTTGGTAAAGGTTCTACAAGTACAACGACGAGCTCTGCTGGAACTGTATGTACTACTTTAATGGCAGCTGGAAGTGATAGATCGCTTGTGATAGGTCCAACGGTTCCTGAACGCAAAAGCTCTTTAACAAAAATAACCAGGACCAGAGGCAATATCCACAGTGCGAATGCAAGCTTAGAGAGGAGTTCCAGTACTTCATTTACAAGATCTCCTTTCAGTAGCCTTAGATATAATCCAGCTCGCCAATTTCCTGATAAACCTGTTTATAACCATTCGTCGCCTGAAATTCGTGAAGTTTCTTCTTCAGCGATTACTATTACTAGAAACGTTGGTAACCACAGAGAAATAACAGCTGTGGCCGAAGTTCATACCGAAACCGAACTTGAGAGTGCAAAGAAAAGTACTGGTACTAGTTCTCCTGATTCAGGCCACAATACATCAAGTTCTCCTATTGAAGATTCAGTCTCCAGCGCCCATGGAAAAAATAGTTTATCGGAACAAGATTACTCTGAATCATCTGATCTTGAAGGAACTGACAGAATTGAACGATTAAGATATAAAACTACCATAAACAGTTCTCGAATTCCATCTATGTGTGTCATTACACCAACTAATTCAGATGATGAGAGTGAAAATAGTAACAAAGATTCAGAAAGTCTAAAGAAACACGATTCGGATAAAATAAGAAACTCTAGCCGGCCTAAATTAGACTTACCCGCTGAAGAAAAAGTTAAAGCTGTCGAAATTCCTAAAGCAAATGGCAAAGCACCCAACCAGTTAAAAAACACTTTACAACCATTCAATAGTTTAATGTGCAAACTAAAAGGAGTTTTGCCTAATAAATTATCAAACAAGAAGTCGCCAGTTTCAAAAGAACCCGAAGCAGTTGAAGATTTTTACGATACTGGAGATTACGTAACAATAGCAGATGTTAAGAATAACAATCAGAAAATGAACCTAAACAGAGGTTCTTATGCAAATAATGATATTGTAAGAAAGAACTTACAAGCTGTGTTATCTGGAAAACTACCAGAAACAGAGTATGTTTCTTTAAATGAACTACCTAATTGTCTAAACGACAGCAGAGATTTCTTGGAACATGGTATGGATGAAAAATCTTCAATAGCTCTAGAGGAATTGCAGAGGAAAGGGGCCAAGGTTACGTTAGATTCTCAAGGACAAGTTATTTATTCGTCAGATACACTTAAAAGAAGAAAAGGAGCTCATACCACATTTGAACCAGGTCCGTTCGTTCAAGAAATTTGTCCAACTACGTCAGTTATTCAACGTGAAAAAGCTGATATTGTGAAAATTACAGATGAAACTGATTTTCCTTACGAACCAGCCCTGTCAGCTAGTAAACCAACATCGCCGCAGTTAGGGAAAATGATAATTAAGGCGCCAATAGAACCTCACGGTCTGGTTACCACCGAATTTGTTACTTTACCACCACCTAAACCGAGCATGATAATAACAGCCACGCCTATCACCGAAACACCGATTGTATCTAATGTCCAAACGGCTACTACAAAAAGTAATCATGATTTACCACGAATCGTAGAGGCTATAACAAGGACTGGGGCTTATGTAAATATTCATGATGCGGAGGGTGTCAGCTTGTCTCCATCAAAAGATGATACAACAGGTAAGACACAAATTGAACCAGAAACTGTTATGACATACACTACAAAAATTTGTCTAGATAATACTTATCAATCAATCAATGATCATGAAAATATAATCCCATTTGTTCCCAATTTCCAAACAACGATTATGTTAAGGGATAAATGTCAACATACTTTGAATAAATCAGGTAGTAAGAAGGTAGCTGAACTTATGAGAATGTTTACTAATATAAACAAATCAGAAACAGTAGACGATAAGTTAGATCAATACGATGTTAATGAAAATAATACTGAAAATACTGCAGTCAATAAAATAAAACGCAGTGATAGTTACAAATTAGCTAATTCCCCGTTAATGCCCATTAAAAAGTTACTTAAATTAGATAGTTTTGGAAATAATGCTAAGAAAGGTAGCTCTTTAGAAATGATTCAGGCCGAAATAACTGCAGATTTGCTTCGAGAACAAATAAATTATCCTGCAACTGTATCGCCTAAACTTAGCCACCGTAGTATGTTTGATAACTTTAAGTCTTGTGAATGTATAAACAATAACTCTGCTACTTTTGCAGAAGAGAAATTTGTAGCAGAGTTGTCTGCTCTAACCTTTAGCTCAATGACTACTCCAGTAGCAAAACGCAATTCAATGGCATTTTTACCAGATAACAGAGATAACTCCTTGGACGTATTGTCAGCTATATTAGACTCTGATCCACACGAAGTTTGTGTCATACATTCACCAATAAATTGTACCCTCTCACCTTCTAAGGTCACTGTACCTATTGATCGTTCAATGCATAAGGCCCGAGTACTCTCACTCTCCGAATCAGACTACGGCACTGAAATTTGGTAATAATTTAAAAAGTTTTGTTACCTACTCAAATCGTGTATTACGCTTATCTTAATTAACTAGAATAGGACTACATAAATCTTCTTTTAAAATACTATTAGAATGAAAGTCTAAATGTAGTTCCGTTGGAAATATTCCGTCCAACAATTTAAATTTATCTTAAAATCGTCTTCCCTATGTACCTAATATACTCTTCTCGTTACTTCTGTGATAAATACATGTTACACGTATAAGCTAAAATTAATATCATAATTTAAATATTAATCTATGAATAGTTCATAATATATGCGTGGAATTGAAATTTATTTACAATGTTTTTGTGTGAAATGCATGGTGGCTTCCTTCACCGCAGCGTGCACAGCTTGTGAGTGGTTTATATCTTCATTTATAAGTGCATGGTGTGATATTTTCTTATGTCTTTTATGTGTTTTGTAAATAATATAATAGAAAAATTGTGAATTAACGCACTTATTTCATTTAATCACTCCTTCGGCTCTCACCTTCACCCCACTCATTACATTGCACCAAATTAAAAATGAAGAAAGAAGTTCTGTTACTTTTTTTTTTTTTTGGCTCTTTGCGAGTTTTTCTTACTTATATCGACGTAAGTAACCCAAATGTACACTTCACATATTTTGTATGGAATACTAACAACCATTATCAGCTTCCAAATGGATTTGATTTTGCTTCTATCTCATTCAGAATTTAGACACTTTATATTACGCCTTAGTAAGAAAAAGTCACAATTAGTCTTTAAATTTCAAATGACTCATTATATATAAAACAGAACTCATTTCTCAAGCAGAAGTCATAAAATATTATCGTGTAAATACAAAACACGATTTTGGGAATCAGGACTAAAACCAATGCTCACTTACAATAACTGAAGACGATGTTTCAACGACCACACAATCATAACATCACTAATCAGTGGCGTAACTATACTATCTTGAGGCCCGTGGCGAATTAAAGGGGGCCCAAAAAATTATAATTGTAATTTAATTTTAATAATACACTATGATGGTTTCCCAACGTTAATATTGTGTCAATTAAATATGAAATTTAAAAATTTATTTGTGGTTTAAAAATTTCATAATTAAATTTGAACATCATCTAAGTTCTAAAATAAAATTTATATTTTATAGTCAATTTTGTTATAATGCTAGGTCCCTTCTGAGCTCGCCCTCTCGTACCGGGGGCCCCGTCAGGCCGGAGACTTGTGGCAATGCCAGTCTTGCCACCCTATAGTTATGCCACTGTCACTAATTCCGAATAACTTTCTGTATTAATAATTGTAAGGTGTTTTAAATGTATATCCAAGTTCCTTTACACATGAACTCATAAATACCGCTTTGCACAGTGATCCAGAATGCTTCCAATGGTTGCGACTTTGTTAACTCGAAGTTCTTCGAAGGTAAAGTTTTTGTTGCTTTTAAGCATGAATGTATGCACTGTAATGTTCTAATTAATAGTTTTAAACTTATTTAACCTTTACTAACAAAGTTGCATCTAAAATTGACTGGACGTCTCATTTAAAAATATTTTTATTTTGGACTTTGGTTACCTGAGATTTTCCTATGAAGAAATATATAAATTTGCTTCGACTAAATTTGTACATAATTATTTCGCAAATCCAAAATAATTTCATTTGAGAATGTTTCGTCCAAAATATGTATGTATTGCTAACATTTCATAACTTATCACTAATACATTACTTGTTGTTTCTTATTTTAAATATAATACCATGCACTTGATAAATGTTTAATTTGTATAAATACAAACGTGTTAATTAACCCATTAAATTATGCACTAAGCTACATGCAACACAATAGTACAGTTTGAGGCAAATAGTAGCCCTGCAATCTATTTACCTGGCTATATGCTTAATTTGGTATTATAATTATGGTCAATATTTGTTTATTTTTATAACTACCATGTACTGTACTCATAACCTTTGTAAAATGCATTTTTTTATTAAAATAAGCATCTATGTAGGTGAAGATTCTTGTAATATTGTAATTATTGTTCTTCGGTTTTTCATCTTATCCTACGTTGTAAATATGGCGCCAAATTAACAGTACTTTGTAAAAACGCGAAGTCGTTTCAAACCAGACACAGGGATCTATAGTTGTCTTTATTATTTGTTAACTGGTTAAGCTTGACTGGTCGCGGGACTATTCTAGATAACTACTTTGGGTCATTCATACTAGGTACGAAGTGATTAGTTTAAAATTAATCGTTTGCACCAAATTGCATTTTAACACTTAATATTTTACAAATAGGTCCCCGAACTAAAAAATTTAGTTTGCAGACTCTCAACTTCGTTATAAAATTAACGGTGAAATTCTGACAATGTGAAACTGTGAACCTTAAAATTATTTTTTTTTTTCTAAAAATCATTAACACTCGTATAAATACACCCACATAGCTTTTAATAAATCGCCTTTTAGGTAAAATACGCCATATTTGTTTACAACTCAAGACAAGGTGAAGAATGAGAGTATATTTAGTTTGAAAATTCTTTTACAAAGGTTACTACTTTTAAGTGATGTTTAGTTTTTATATATACTAAACTGGCGCCACGTATTTATTTATTTAATTAAAATACAAACACGTAGATATGGGGTCTAAATATTAACATTATATTCAGTGACGCTAGGCATCGAAACTTAAACCAACGTTTTAAATTTTCAGACCATCGACATTCCGGTGCTGACAAACTCAGTATCAATGTACAGCAAAAACCTCCAGAAATACAAATGAAATCCAGTCCAACAATCGATCTGAATGCGATAAAGCCTACTTTACACCGATACCACACGGCTCATATACGCGGCAAGCACGGTGTTATAGACTACGCAACTTCGCAGAACAATGTACAAAATCAATTACCAAAATATTGGACTCTTCCAAAGAAAACATTCCATGATACAAATGGTCCCAAGACGCTGATGTCAAACCAGAGGGTGCCTAACATAAACAAAAATAGAGTTGAAGATTCTTATGGACTTGATAGACAAAGAATTCCGACCAGTAACGAAGATTCGATCAGGATATCTCCAATAGATCCTCGCACAGTGGGTCCATTCAAATCATCGACACCTACAACAAAAGAGAATGTAGTCGATCTGAGCTCCAAATTACTGTCGCCGGTGAAATCGACAATGACAAACGAAGAACTGTATGCTGTTATACACAAAAGCAAAAAGAAATTAAATATCAAAGAGGCTCCTGATAGGGCTGAATCGCCAGCTTTATCTTCTATAAGTCTATCGCCAGTGAGCTCCGAGACATCATTGTACAGCAAACGTCAACCTGAAACAGGATACTTCGGGGATCCCAAAACAAGAGCTAGTTGGTCTCCCATGGACAAAGCTTTCGCAGGCGGTACAGGGACTTTCGGCGTGCAGAAAACAGAAACTACGTGTGCAGATCGTTTTGGACCCATTCCGCAGACATCTAGGCTCGACTTCAAAAAACTTTTATTGCAGCACAGTGTAAAACTTAACACACTCAGTCCTCAAAATAAATCCAACAAACTTTCTGCAGTAGAGCAGCTAAAATTATCGAAAGAAAAAACGCAGAGTCCAAATTCCCCCATTTTTAACAACCGATCCCAAGTTAACATACTCGATCTGAGCGGTTCACCGAAAACTTACACAAACAGAAAAACAATGAAATCCAACAATCCACCAGCATCACCAGGCAGAACAAGTGCTCTTATTAAGGAACATAAAAACACGCCTAAAATCTTGTTATCGCCAAAATCTCAGTGGCGTTTTTCAAGTCCCAGGTCAGACGTACTATCGACGCCGATACCTGAAGCGAACAATGAAGAAGAAAATTCCAACAGCTCTGGAGAAAAGCATGACGTATCATCTCCTGCTGACCCACCGTCTAAAACAGTTCCTATTGTTACTAATCATCATTTCGGAGCACGTAGAAATCTAATTCCTATCTCCGAACATAATTTAGAGGCCGAGCACGACTATCCCGAATCCATTGATCAAGGCGTGTTTCCGCTCGAAACAGAATTTTCAAAGACACATGGATTATCGAGATCTGAAATTTTACAGGCAAGACGTGCTGAATTCTTTAGTAGTGCACCTGAATCGTCTCCGCCAAAGTTTACTTCTTTTAAAAGTCAACCTGCAACCGCTATCAGGAACCAAACCTCACCGGAAAGAGGCAAGACGTCGCCTACTACCCTGGAAACAGCCTTATGATATCAAAATTTGTAACTTTTAAAGCGGTGCTTAGACATTTTTTCATTGTGTAATGATGTGTAATTTGTAAATATTAAAACAATGAATTGATAGAAGCTTTAATCTAGTCTTTTCTCGCTTAAAGTGCCATTTGCTGGCATCCGATACTTCATTCAAACGTAAAGAAATGGTATTTTAAGCTTTTTTTTTCTTATTGCTCTAATGGGGCCAATCTTCATTTTTAATTAGTAATTTAGTCTAAAACTTCATAGTTACAAATTAGTGTAAGTATTTATTGAGTACATAAAGGTACTATATAAGTAGTGTTTTGAATTTTTCAAAGTTTTTAAGTTATTTGGAATACAATTTTAATTAAACGTGTTGATTAATGTTTTGAGTATTATTTAACGAATACCAAGGTTCCGCACTGAAAGCGTGAACACGAAACCGTCTTACTATAACTGCACTATCCGTCCGTCTGTCGTAGGGTCACAGAAAATCGTAGTCAGTTGAAATGTTTACAGAATATTAATAACTTTCGCCACTACAACATAATCTTTGTTAGGTATCATATGACCCAAAAATCACACCTGCTTCCAATGTTTTTGCTTGGGCTCAAGTAAGATAGATAAATTTACATCCGTCTAGAACATAAGATGAGGATTTTTTTGTGTTTAGCTAAAAATACGATATGGCCGGTCCTAATAACGAAGAGATTGTTTTGAATTTTGTGCATAAAGAATAACACCTATACTTGGTGCAAATTCTGTCTGTAATATTTACCAACAATCGTATCAACCAAGGACTAATAGGAGAACTACACTTTTTGTTATTTTATTTAACTCCTGATATAAGGGTTGCCAGAACATAAGTTTATGAATAATTTGTTTTAATTTTTTTGTTTGACTGATACTTTATAATATTGCTGTTACAACTATAGTTTCTAGTTACCTATCTGATGAATACTTTGTTTATTAATTTTCAAGTATATTATGACTAATTTGGTGGAACAAAACGCATTGCCAGTTACGTAAAACCCTACAATAGTTTTTAAAATTTGTTTACATTGATTTATTCCCGTTCGAAGATGCATCAAATATGTAAAATTAGATTTCACAGATAATTCAAGTAATTGATTGTCTGTGATTTTCTATGACAGTATAATGACATAACTCATGCAAGAGAGAGTTATTGGCAGTATACTTCTATCAGTTTTTAATGCTGAAATTTGTAACAACTTTTTGGGAATGATAAACAAAACAGTTCAAAAAGTAAAATCATGTTATATCAATTCAATTAATTTCAGATTGTGAAGTTTTTTGGGGTCTTGAAACTGTTCTTTTTTCAATGAATGTTGAGCATAGCTCAGCGAAACTTAGAACATTTACTGTAGTATTAAATACTGCTGATTTTATCAACGAAAGATCTACTGTAACTCTTGGGATCTCACATGCTCTTCTGGCACCGGTTGCTTTATTTAGCACATATATTTTTCTTGGCATATTTATAATAGGAGCTATTCGAGAAAAGTACATAACTTCCATGATACAGATTTATGCACTTATCATTTGTTTTTGTATGCATATCTCTACATCTTATGTTGTATTCAGAAACTTAAGCGATCTCGAGGAGTTGAAGAAAACAGCAGTTGTTCTGAATGGAATACTGCCATTAGTCATTGCCTTAATGATACTCGGAGACCTAGTAACACTGTTATTTGCAATCCGTCCTGCGATGTTTCCTCCGTCAATAGCATCCAACTCAAGACAAACTTCGCAGTCTGATATACGAATGACAAGACTATGATTAAGGTTAAAAATTATCAGGTATATTTGTCAAAATATGGACTTCACTTATTATGATAATAGTATGAATTCAAGATTGTGGTGTCAACTACTGCAGAAAGTTGGTTCAGGGATTTGAAAACTTGTCTACTTTTATCTATTTATATATTGATTTATATCATAGTATTGTCATGAAGTTTTTTTTATATTATCTCTGGACAAAAAAGTAGTAGTTTTTCTCCTGATCCAATGTTCTATTTTTGTTTTGTATCAATGTACAAAATATATATTAACAAATTGTATTTTATTTTTTGCCTATTTCATTTTAATGCTAAGCAGTGAAATGAGAATAGTTAGCATAGTTAAATTAGAATATGTGAGCACACAGTTTATTAAGATATATGCTTCAAATATTCAATTCACTACATAGAAATTGATCATTACTAATGAAATAATACAAACAATATTTCACACTTTTCTATAATTGTTTAAAATACTCCATACATTCAAATATTTACATTAATTGTCCAAGCATTCATATTGCTTTAGATTTAACAGTAAAAAAACACTGAACTAGCATTATTTGTTCATTGGTGGACCATTCATTAGAGGCGGTCGCATTTGACCCATGGGCCCCATTGGGCCCATGGGACCCATCAGAGGTCCCATCATAGGTGGTCGCATTCCCATCATAGGCGGCATAGGTCCATGAGGGCCCATCATCATAGGGGGCGCCATTGGTCCACCAGGCCCCATTGCAGGCGGCGGCAACATGCCTGGAGGCCCTCCCGGTGCTGGAACAGGCGCCCGTGGGCCACCAGGTCCCATCACAGAAGGATCCCATGGCGGAGGAATTGCTGCTCCCTTGTTCCCAAATGGATTTTGTGCAATTTTACCAGCCTTAAAAGCTGCTGTCGTAGCATCGATAAGATGCTGAGCTTGTTCCTCCATCCATTTTTGGTAGTAAAACTTCACGTTATCTTTGTGCTTCCGGCCAGTACAGTGAGTTTTCCTGACACTTGGTGAGTCATGTGTTAAATATGTATCACAATAGTCACAATAATACTTCGGCATATTGGTTTTATTTACTAGAAATTAACTATGAAGCAAAAACTAAATATTTGTTGTAGTTAAACTGCAATCCGCTGATACCTATTTGTCTTCGTATACACGCATCGTTTGACATTTGAGTAATTTGACTCTGACGTTGACATCTTTTTGTACCATAGACTAAATGTTTTGAACAGATTGTTATATGATTATAACCTGATATTATTAATTTTCTAATTTATGTACTACTTATTGTCTAAGACTTTTAACTTTATCGCTTTGAATACTTAACCAAAGGGAAGGAAAAAGGCAGTAAAACAAGGAGTCGTTGGCAGTTTGGGTAGGAGACGAGCCCTTGCGATTAAGCCCCCGCGAGAGCGGGTCCCTTCGAAATCTATGACAGTCCTTTTATTGTTGTTATTTGTGTACATAAAAATAAGTCTGCGTGTAAACAACAGAGCTAGTATAGATAAACAACAAGTATCCTATTTTTGACTAGGTATTTAACAGAATTTTATGTCGTAGTGGCGTTAATACGTAATTTAGATTTACAAGGAGGAATTGAGCCATTAGTTAGACGTTACTTCAAAGCTTAAATAGGAGGCTCTTAATACCATGTAATGAGTTATAGCAAACTTTTTTTATGTAGTTGTCAATGTGATTGGCAAAAACCCAAAGAAATGAAATTTTTACTTATTTACAAAATACTTTAATAACAATTTTTAATTGTTTGAAAATGATAATGAAATCTTTAATTTATAATTAGTAAAATTTTAATATATTATTAGCAGTCAGGGGTGTCCGCACCGGGTGTCGCCTTTTTGGGGTGATATCCACCCAGATACTTAGCAATTTTACAAACATTAAAAAAAAATTATTGAAAAAAAAATCTGCTTGCTTTTTACTTTCAACTGTCACCGACACCACTAACTTCCGCAACAGGTGCCGCTAAGTTAGCTACGCCACTGGCCTACACTCATAAGTTTTGTTCATATCGATCGAATTATACCGTTTAATTAATTTGGCACCAACTTAAATCTTAATTCTTTGCAGGTGGAACAGCTCTTAGACGATAACAACTGTTCTGAAATTAGTACAATTAGTGGACTTTAAGAGCATTGTTGAGATCAAAAGATAATATTGTAGTAGTTCAAATGACTTTATTGAATTGATATTCAATAATGTTAGACATATTGATTTTTTTCAAGTGCTTTTTCCTTCATCTTTTTTACCATTTGTACGGTTCATGTTATACACGGTCAGACGCGGCCATTATGTCACAAGATGGCGCCTCCTTGTCCTCCTACCTTCCTAAAAATTTTAAAGGCAGTACAACGATCAGTTAGTACCATAATGTCACTTACCTACTCAGTAATAAAGTTATTTATGACTACTGGTTATTAACCCGATGCGGAAGTTGGTGGTGTCACCCCATAAATGGTTCCTAAACTTTTAGTCACACTAATGTTATGCACGAAAAACGTCAGATTAAAAAATAAGTTAAGCAGTTAGTAGTACTATGTTGGTATACCAGAAAAAAATCCATCTACTTCAACAAGCAATCTTTTATTGTATTGTTCACAATGTTCAGTTTACATGAATGACATTCAAGCAGAAGACCATATTACGTAAACGTACCGTAATACAAAAATGGAATGATACATGTAATTTCTGGAAAATGGTATTACAACATAGGAAAGTAGAACATATGTAGATATTTTAAAATTTACTTGGTCGAATCTGGAATTTGCCAAGTTTGTATGTTATAAATACCAGGCCGAATTAGCAGTGAGTACAGATATATAAGGTTTCTGTTTTGTTTTTTCTATCTATATTTTTCGTATAATTCATTATTAAAAATATGAGTTCATTTTCTCTATAGCCCTATTGGCTAACGTATCGATCCCTTCATTAAATTTCACTCTTTTTACTTTAGACACCTTATATAAAGATGTGTAATATATAAACTTTTATATTAAAATAATATATCTGTAGCTAATTCATAATAAAATTTGTTTATCTGAACAATTGCGGCACTTACCTATACGGACCCTAGTTGATGTCGTATTTTTTAAATCTTGAGATATACATTATATTTAGTTTTTTTTTATATTACCATATGTAGCAATAATAACGAAATAAAAGTTTTACTATTGTCGATATAAAGAATTTTTATGCTATGAAAAAAGAACCTTATGCATTGTTAATAAGACATTAACCAACATCGCTTAAAACGTGAATAAATAACGATATAATAAATAATTTATTGAAATATTCGAGAATACAAGACCTAAACTTTAAGTATTTTAAAATAAACATTCTTTATATAACAAATTGTTCGTATTTGAATACAAAACATATAGGTACCAATATGTCGATTTATCACTTTAACCTCTTTAAAATCTTTATATTTGATTATATTGGCTGTTTAGCCAACAATCTACGATGTCCTGAAGTCACCAATGCCCATCAACAATCAGTGCCAACCTAAAGGAAGCTAAAATCTACATTCATCATTGTAACCCCTACTGGGCTTAGGTCTCCCCACAATGTGAGGGGTACTAAAATCCATGTAACTGATGACATCAATATTTCACAATTTCTAGGATGGTGGTACAAATAAGTGGTCAAAATAAACTTTAGTATCTTTCCCTCATCCATACAAATCTTGTATACAAACCAGTGAATGAAAAAATGTCAATCTTCTTATAAAACCGTCACATTCCATATTTATACTCTATTATCTTGGACCTACTTTTCAATGTTACAATATGCGAGGTTTGTAACAATAACGAAAAAAAAACGTAAATATAAATTTTCAAAATGTAATTTTGACACAAATATTGTTTAAAACTTTTGTATGAATGAGAAAAACGGTCTACACCAACCATACATTGATCACTAAGAAAAAAATGGGTGATTAGACCTAGCAACCTACACCACAGGTTAAAAAAAAATGAAAAAAAATCTAAATTACTGCCTTTATGAAAAATATAAACTGGGCAGATCTATAATATACAGTCAGCCAACGAAAAAAAAACTTCTTGTCTACAGATAGAATATTGCGCATATTCTTTCACAAATTTGGGGCACTGACATACTTAAATTAGACTTAATATTAACACAGTACTTACCATCACTTTTGACTTAAAACTAAAAGCAAAGTAAAAAAAACTCAATGTTAACAAAAATACATCGTTTTGTATGTTATGCGTAACTTAACAAATTAAAACACATAAACAACAATTACCACTTATACTAAATTTATTTATTAGCATTTAATTAAAAAGAATATAAAACTTAAAAATTAATTAACATTAATTTCTTGGCACGCTCGAAAAAAATTACTTAATATAAATAATAATTTTCCATTCCCCTATGTTGTCTCAACTTTCATACGTTAGTTAAAATAATACTATTATTATGCTGTTATTATTATAACGAAGATATTAAAAATTAAGGAAAAAAGTATTGTTTCAGAACTGTATATCATTGATTATTCATTTCCTTTGATTCAACATATATGTACATGACGACATAGGAGGCGACATATTCAGAAAGTATTGCTGCCAGATCTATAACAAAATTTAATTATTATAATACCGAGATAATGTTCAAATTAAATGAGTGTGTGAGGGTGAGTTTGTGTGTGTATTAGATAGCTCTATATCTCCGTGTAACATACATATGTGTACGACAAACATTGTGTGAAAGAATGTGTGAGACAGCGACAGCGAAAGGACCCGCGCATATTGCCGCTTATAATTTTAAAATAATTCCGCGAGCTCCACCATGTCGAGTCTTTGAAATTATTACTATGAAATAAAATATTTCAATGTATATTTTGTTACAGTCAATATTTAAATAGGTTAATGTGAATAAAACAAGCGTGATTGAATGAGTCACCCAATCCTTTCATGTTTATTTTCCAATACTTTTCTCCTTAGATATATTATTTTTCATGTAAATATGTAATTAGATTACAATTTGATAGCAACATCTTTCCTAACAAGGCTAAAGCTTACAGTCTAAGTTACTCTTAAGTATTACAACATTGTAACAAATTATTTATGTACTCCGTTCACTGGTTTACCATTTTCAATTACTGTCTTCTCTTCAATTAAACTGAGCGATGATACAGATATATCATCTTCATCTGAAAAAGGACAGTGTATATTTAAATTAATTTGCAAATATTGAAGATATCCTTATTAATATTATGGAATGCGAAAGTTTAAGATGTTTGTCACTCCTTCACGCAAAAACTACTGAACCGATCTAGATGAAATTTGACACAGAGATAGATTATAGTCTGGAATAACACATATGCTATTTTTTATCAACATACCTAGCATGCGCGCGAAGCAGCGGGCGGAAATTAGTTGGATAATAATATTGTAAAACGTGCAGCGAGCGATGCAAAATAGTATGTGGCAACTGACTATATATTGTTAAATTGAGTATGTATAATTTTCTAGTTTTATTTTGTATATATTTATAGTCTACACATCATAATGCCTTTCGTAC
>DWJZ01000956.1:0-26609 GCA_018249125.1 Asbolis capucinus | reverse complement strand
GAATATACTTACCAATTTTACTTTTTATATTGTTTTGTATTGTGTTTCTCTTTTTACATTTTAATTGTTAGTGTATTCCTTACGATTAAATGATCTTTCTTTCTTCTTTCTTTCTTTCTTTCCAAATCATGGTATTCTTTACGGGAATATCAGTTGAACATTTCCACCGCTTTCAAAGATACAAAATATCGCTCAGGAACAAGACACCAAGTGAGTGTGGTTCACGAAGTTATCAATCACTCAGCTGGGCTCCTTTTAAGTTTAACGAAACATACATTGAGGAGGAATATATTAAATACCGGTTTGATGTCTTATCTGGTTACGGTATGACCGATATCGGTAGTACCAGTGGTACCTAATGGTTTTAATGTGGGTCTTTCGAACGGGGGGTTCTGGGGGATCAAAAGCGGCGCGTGAATTTTCAAAGTGATGTGCAATGTTTTAATTATAAATTGCTACCATGAAGGAAAATATCGTGAGGATTTTTTTTGTGTGAAGGGGTAACATACTGTCCATCCATCCATCCTCACAAACTTTCGCATTTATAGTTCAGTATTTATATATATATATATGTATGTGTGTGTGTGTACCTATAGCTTAAATTGGTACCGTGATAAGACCGTGATTGAAAAACTTACACACGGTCATCTGACCCCAAACTAAGCATAAGCTTATACTATGGTGATCAGACAACTGATAAACATGCATATGTATTTTTAAAAACATACTTATATAGATATTGACACTCAAACACCCAGAATAAACATTCCTGCTCATAACAGAAAGGTTTGACCTGGGTGGAAATCGAACCCGTGACGTTCGGTGCAGCAGTCAGATTCACCACTAGACCAACAGGCCTTTCAAAGAAAGCATAAATAGAGAGAGTTATTTACAAATTTCACGAGGGTATTTGTGTAATATTGGTGTATCCCCTGACCTGCACATAAAAACATCATCAATCACAATTCATTGTTCATATCCCCACATTTCTTACATGGATATCACTGGCGAATATATCGTACCATTACACTTTGTATCAATACACTTGCCAAGTCCCATAAGGCATGTCAGTAATTTTAGGAAGAATAAAAAAATAATGGTTTATGTAGGAAACAAAATAGAGTTTAATACTTATAATAATTCTTTTTTTTATAAAGCGATGATAGCCTAGTGGTTAAGAATTCGGCCTCTTACTCAGGGGTCCGGGTTCGAATCCCAGGGCGCGTACTTCTGACTTTTCGGAGTTATATGCGTTTAATGTCACTTGCTGTAACGGTGAAGGCAAACATCGTAAGGACACCTGCATGCCGGGGAGTTTGCAAAACTCAAAGATGTGTCTGACAATCCGCACTTGGCCAGCGTGGTGGACTATGGCCTTAACCTTCTCATTCAGAGAAGAGACCCGTGCTCAATAGTGGGCCGTGATAGGTTGACATGATGAATCTTTTTTTTTTGTATATTATAAGTTAATGCTTGACTACGATCCCACCTGATAGTAAGTGGCGATATAGTCTTGTAAAGCGCACTTAGCAGAAGCCTTCACTCTTTCCTTGAAGATGTCTACATTACACTTGAGCGGAAACACAGTTGCTGGTAATTTAACCCGTCGTGGTACCCTATACAAAGGACGAGGCGACGCGAGCCGCCCGCACCGGAGGGATATCCACGGAGTGCCCGGACACCCGGAGTGCGTCGTGTCATACGATGTCTGTATATCCTACCAATACTATAAATTTCATTGTGAGGTTGGATGGTTGTTTGTTAATCCTTATCCTTTATAATAAGTCAAATATCTAAACATTTATCCATTGATATATAGGGCATTTAAAAATAAAATAATGTCAGACCTAAACAGTCTCATATATGATGAAACTGAAGCCATTTTAATTGAATAAATGACATATTGTACACACAAACAACCACACACGCACTCATACAAACACAACTTCTTACAAACACACTCACGTCTCGCACATATACACAGTGAAACTGTATTTAGTATTTTTTTTATTTCATTTTATTTATTTAGTACACACATAATTTCAGTGGAATAATTACATAATATAACTTACATATATACTAGGAAAACCACTTATTCCATATAGAAATATCTTCCAGTGGACCCGTAAAGAGGAGAATTATATTCGTAAAGCAAATTCGTAAATGCATAAATTGTAATAAAATTACTTATTATAAATCTAAATGTATATGTAGCTTGAACTGTATTGTATATTTGCTAATTTTATATTTAAAAATTGTATGTTTCGAGACCGGCGTAAATTGCTATGACACAGTTTTTATTATCAGAGTTTTTTATGTGTAATATTTGTGTGGTAAATTTTTGGTGAAATATATATTTTTTAAATTAATACTTTATTGTGCACACTAGAAAAATTAAACCCGATTAAAAAAACAAAGAGATTTGTGAATACAACTTTTAAAGCGATTTCTTCCAGATAACCTCAGGACGGAGGTCTTTGATGTAAAATAATGTAGGTAAAGGTGCAAATATTGTTTACAATGAAGATTAGAAAAAGAAATTTTAAATTTTTTAAATCCTAAAAACTACTGAACGGATCTGAATAAATTTAGCACAGCTATAGATTGTAGCCGGGGAACACATAGACTATTTTTTAATAATACAGAGAGCAGGTGAAAACGCGTGCGGAGCCTAGTTCTTCTTATATCAAAATTCATCCAAATTTTAAGCTGCAGGGCGTGCCAAAGGAATACACATACGTACGCTCGAAAAACGTTACCCTGCTTCCGAGTTGGGTAGTCATAATTATGACGTCACAGGCGTTATCATTGACAAAGGCTGAGATAAATCTGGCAGTAAAGCCAGGATCAATGGACAAGTTTATTAAGGGAGTCGGAGGACTAATGAACCTTAAGACACCTGTTGCCAACGTGGGCGGATGAGATAAGAAGATTTGTATAATTGGAACCCTTGCCTACCTTTGATCAAGAATATACTAGATGTCGCCACCCGTAGAAATTAAATACAAAATACTGTCCGCATATATATCGTCGTTGAATTACCAACGAACTACCAATAAGATTGAAATTCATTCTATGTGAAATTTAAGGACACCTATTGTACGAGAACTTAGTACGTTGTAATATATAATTTAAACGATAAAAAAATAAGGACGTAACAATAAGGGCTTAATTATTTAGAGTAACTAATAAGAGTTACGAAAATTAATAAGGGCATAACTTATATGAGTTACTGTGAACAATTAAGCCCTTATTATTTTCCGCCGTCGATATTTCATTTGCGACTACAAGATATAAAACGAAACTAAATTAATGCATACGTAAGAATAGGAATAGGTTTGAAATATTTTTCCTACCTTACATGGGGGTAGCGAGGGGTGAAATTTGTCAAAATCATGCTTATATAATGAATGAAAGGCCCTTATTGATATCGGTTGCTTCAGCAATATACAGCTTCCCCTGTTTTTCTCTGCCCACAAGGGCCTATTACTTCCTTCCTGGCAGGCAACTTTAGTAACACCCATCAAAGGTCCTTCGTTTCCCTGAGGAAACCTTGGCAATAGAAGGGCTAAGAGAAAGTTCCAACTGAATCATAAAACTCTATTATTCTGTTATATCTAGAATTAACAGAGGGCCGTATTCATTTCATACTAAATTAAATTATACCAAATTTCAATGGCAATATTAAATCGTGATGGTGGGTCGAAGTTAAGCTTCGTATTTCCATAACAAACGCCCGCCCCGGTGACGTCACGGATATTATTATATAAATAAAGTTCATTAGCCGGAGGAAGATGGCGCTGTTTCATTACGCCTTTATTGCTTCGTTATGAGAATTGTTGATGATTAAGAAAGTGACGTTAATTATTAGTGATAAATATCTATATACATATAAGTAACTCCGAAATTCCTCGTTGCTGATGTTCACATCACGTGTACTTCTTGACTAAAGTGGCTTAAGGGTCATGGAAAACTTTGGTATTTTGTATGATTTTATATTATCTTATCCGGGGGTCACCAGTTTGGGAAAGTGAGGTCTTTCGCCTGGTGAGGTGTACTTGGGTTGCGGCCGAGTGTTCGGGTGATGTAGAAAACTCCAATAGTGTGATTCAGGTTTCTGTATCAGTCACGTATTATACGATAAAGCGATAGGCTTCTAATGTATTGATGTTAAGTATCCAAAAACAATATTTATTTTCTATGTACATATTTGCCTGAACTTGGAACAGAACCCAGATCCGTTCGCAAATAGTAACAACACTGCAGGTTTGCTTTAGCGATACTTCACTTTACTACAGTTACTTTAGTAACTGTCTCGGTTTATAATAAAGCCAATCTATGAACTATTTGAGCCCCGAACTGCCGACTCTAGTCGGTATTGCAATAAACTTGAATTTTGATCGAACTTAGATGCCATAGCGGGATCCGGAACCGAGCAGTCAATTAAAACATTCAACTAACGAATTGTGATCTTAGCTGCATTGTCCAAAGTTACGGAATGGAATCTGTATTATCTGTGGCGGGCTACAGACTGCAACCAACTCTGACATTACTTGTTCCAGTTCCAATGTTGGAATATAATGGATACGACTATTCATTCTTCCAACATAATAACAATAATTCTAATAACATATCTACGTGTATATAACATTTTTTATTTATAAATTGTTATACTCTAGGCAATGTCTCGAATGTCTGCTACTCGTAATTATTACGGCCGCTTATTCTGACGGAAAATTCTATCAGTTCATTAACCGCTGGCCGAATCTTGTCGCTGAATAGAATTCATTTCATGGACCCTATATGCGACATTGTTTTATAGAAGTGAAAGCACGGGTCTCTCCTCATATTGAAGAAGTATAGAGCATACTCCACCACGCTGCTCCAATGCGGATTGGCTTGGATTCCATCTATTAATTGTTTACTGCTGAGCACGGGTCTCTCCTAATATTAAAAAGATCTAGAGCATACTCCACCACGCTGCTCCAATTGGTGGAGGGTTAAGCGGCTTGGATGAAAAGTATGAAAATAATGCATTATAAACATCCTATATTGTTTGTATGTTATTTATTTATTGAAACCTTTATTATACCAAAGTACTGTAGTACAAAAGGCGGACTTAATACTATAAATATTCTTTACCAGTCAAACTTTGGTCTAAATAGAAATCATGTTAGAAACCATAATGCGCTAAAACAGATTTAATTTGTTTAAAATTCATTTGATGATTCCATATAATTACTCATGGAGGTACACATATCTAGCATTCAGCGTATATGAATAATGAAATAAGTAATTTGAATAATTATCTTCAAATTAAAACTCTTATAGATATATTTTTCGATAAAACAATATGATATTCATTCAATATAATATAATTGAATTGAATGTGTTATATTTATTGCTTTCTTTCGTAGGGTTGTCAATAATATTTCTTAAAATGATATAGCCGGATTAATGAATAATTTAAAATTGACATATCATAAAAAATAGTATAATATTGATTACCATACTTAGACTTGTTAACGGAGACATATGTACATCATTTTTGAAAATTGGTTCTATTTAGGTTTAATGTTGGTTATTTGATTTTTCTCCGTGTTTCTTATTTATCGCCTACGCAGCCATTTTTTGTACTATATAAGTGAACATTTTTAATATTTTGCCTGACAATCGACTTAAAGTGGGGAAAAATTCTTACATTTTAAGTATGTAAAAACGTCGTATGACACGCGTATTCATTGATCATTACCACACTTGTATGTACTATCACAGAACAACTATCAGTCAGCTAGTTAATCATAAAATGAAGTATCATTACGTTGAGTTGGTTCAGTATTTGTTCACTTTGTGGTCAGGTAAATACTTAATAACAATCGGGTAGGTCGAAGTGGCGTCCGATGGCTATTAACTAACCAATTGTGTTACACAAACAAACAATAACACACACTGTAGTAAATTAAACGTAAACATATCGCCTCTGGTTGGCTTAGCATACAAACTCATAGTATTGGCTTGTATCGTTTGGAAATAATCGAGGAAGTAAGCGTGGTCAGAAAGGGAAAGAGCTACTTTGAAATTTCATAAGCTCTTCCGTGCCTCAGAGGACACCTAAATGAATATCAGAGAACATCTTACACACAGCCATCTGACCCTAAACTCTTCAAACAATCTGCGTCCTCGCACCCTGGTAAATGCTTCTATCATGAGCGGAAACGAGGTTCCGCTCATAACCATAAGCAATTGCTTCGAGCATTATGTCTTCGAGGTCTGACAGATACTAGTTTACGACAAGACACACAGACGTGGATTACTTAGGATATCAAGTAGGGTTTAATCCAGCATTTGGCTTAAACCGTTAAGCCACTTTAACGGTTTAAGCCAAAATAAAATCGCCCAATAGCCAACCCTAGCAGCCAATCAATGGGCTGTACGACACGCTGCGGCCATTGTGCCGGCACAATACTGCGACCATCCTCGCTGCTTCCGGTTATAAACCGGAACACCCTGGCGCCATTCAAACTGTTTCTCGCCACAAATACTAAATATTTCACCAAAATGTTCATACTAGCGAACAATGTGAACTGTGTGTATCTTGTACGTGTGTATTTTTCTGACATCCCTATCCAGCTGGTTGAGTCTGTGATGGTTTCGAGACAGATTTGCGCCAGATGAATGTTTGTTCTTGGGTTCAGTTTTGTTATATTGTTGTATTTTCCATGCAGACAGTGGCCAAATAAAGCAAGTAAAATAGGGCATATTTTGTAAAAATGTTGTGATTTCGTTTTTACTTAATTTTATATATGTTAATTGTGTTAAATAAATTATTGATAACTTTGGGCTTGGTTAATGCTAAAAATATATTAATGGGATTATTGTTTTAAAGTAATATTTTGATTTTATTCTATGCATGCACAATCAATTCAAAACTTGATCCCGCCGGAAAGCGGATGGCGACGTACTTTTAAGGTTATAAGCAAACAAACGAGCGGACGGGTCACCTGATGGTAAGTGAGCACCGCGGCCCATGGACATTAACACCAGATTAGGGTGTCCCTTACGCGTGGCCTATCAGAAAGGAAGTAACATTAATAGAGATGGCGACAGGCCTCAGTAATAATAAAGAGAAAAGATTAGGGGTTATATAAAACAGGTTTATATTTAAAATTTTATAGCTATAAATATAGTACGTAAACGTCAGAATAAATATTATCGTCTTAGATAAATGTATACTCTTTGTTTATTTCAAAATATAAAACACAAAACGTAAATCCGTGCGAACCGGGGCGGGCCGCTAGTATTATATTAAAATCTTGATTCTTTTTTACCTCACTGCGTCAGGAAGATAATGTTTTAGACACAAAATAATCTCGGCATCGTCCGCCATTGAATCACGTGTCAATCACGTGACAATGAAACTTCTATCCGCACCACAGATAAATTACAATAAAACACACGCTCGGGGCGCGGCAAATTTGATTTTATGCAATGTGATTTGTCATTTCATTACATATATATGTATATACACATAGATTACTTAAAATATTTCTATTGTTGTTGAAACTTAAAACCCAAGTTTAAAATAATTTCCGAAAGAGTAACGGCCGAAGTCATTGTCGGCACATCTCTAAACATTAATAATAAATTAAAATTCATTAATTGAATTGGCGACTCGAAGAGAGTTTAATGATAAATTAGCTAAAATTCCAAACGTCCATTCTGATACCGAAAAACGTAACTAAAATCATTAGTAATTCTCCCTAATGGTCTTTTAACCGTTAGATGGACACTTAAAATTTTGGGAATAATTATTAAATATACGGGAAAGTCAAGGGTAGGTTTGATGTGGGTTTTTTTATTTCGAAGTTGAGTTACTAATACGTGTATGACGCAACCTTCTCACTACAGAAAATAAATAAAAAGGCGGAAAGCAAAAGAAGTAGCATTTTGACTGTACGTACATTATGCCTATGCCATTATGAAGAAAAAAAAACAAGTAAGTTGAATATGGACCACAAACTAAACACGAGTCTGTGCAATAAAATTATTTTGATTTTTTAATAGTTTGAATTTCGAACAGGATGTCTTCCATTTATGATATAATAGTGTCTGCCTATGGCTTTTAAATATACTTCCTAGTTACCAGCCGCGGCTTCGGCCACGCGATGATTACATTGAAATAAAGTCGCCTATGAGTTATTCGAGTTGCCAAATTTCATCTCGTTTGGTTTAGTACTTTTTGCGTGCAGGAGTAACAAACATACATCCATAAATCTATTCACCAATTCTCAGGAACAGTGAAAACTCATCGCAAATAACTTTAAAAATTAGAGACACGCAACTCAGGGCCTCCTGTTCAGTACCAGTGGTAATACCGATACCATACATCATACCGTAACCAGATAAGACATCAAACCGGTATTTAATATATTCCTCCTCATCGATGTATGTTGCGTTAAAAGGGGCCAAGCTGAGTGATTGATGACTTCATGAGCCACACTCATTTGGTGTCTTGTTCCTGAGCGTTATTTTGTATCTTTGAAAGCGGTGGAAATGTTCAACTGATATTCCTGTAAGGAACGCCATGAAATGATATTTTATTAATTACACGGTGTTCATGAGTTGAAAAGTTTATAGCCCGGCGGCTTGTTTCGATAGTTGGCGATCGAAAAATTTAAGCAACAGCGGGCGCAGTCTGTAAGATGGGTGACCGCTAGTGGTAACCATTTCTGGACCATTTCTGTCCTTCGGAGGGCACGTAAACCCATCGTTCCCAGTTGTTATAGTTGGTAGTAATCGTTAAGCTATGTCACAGGTCTTCGGGCGGTATAAAAACTTCTGACACTTGGGTTGGCCAATAACAAAGGTGGTGAAGGCATCAATCCAGCTTGGAGCAGCGTGGTGGAATATCCTCTAGGCCTCCTTAGTGCTCCGTAGTGGGCCAGTGGTCGAAACCAACGTAAATCTTCAAACAGCAATCTAGTCGTTCAGATCACATAAAAACAGTGAACAATTTTATTGTAGTCGTTAGTACCTAAATACTTCGTTTGGACCTCGTTAGGATACATTTAAAATACGACAGTAATTGTACCTCTTACGAGCTTTTATTCAGCAAAAGCTTACTCTATAGAGTGCCTATTCTAGAAAATTAGAGATTTTTTGTATAAGGACTGGTCATAAATAAAAACGTCACATTTCAGTGGTGGGTAACTTGTAAAGGGAGGTAGGTAGTGATTTCTTGCATGAGCTTAAGATTGAACGATTCGTGAGTATCTGAATACATAATTATTACAGACGGCTGACTCAAGCGATATACAGTCGGAATCACCCGACTAAAAGATCGGAAGTCTTTAAAACAACAGAAAAGTTTTTACGATAACCTATTGCACTGAAAACTACACTTACAAATCCTTGATACAAATGTCTTTTTTACGTGAAAAGAATTTTCTAGAAGTTCAAAGTTAGCGCCTTTTACATTTTACGCCAGCCATTAAAACTCCAGGATCCAGCTGGTGGGAGTCATAACCGTAAAAACTGCATTCTGGAGCCAATAGTAAAAAATGTGACGACACTTTTGTAACGACACTGATATTGTTGCAATTGCGGGACATAGTGTAAAGTTGACTTTATGTGGCTTTATACGACACATTTTGATGCTTCACTAACCCAATAGGTCTCTTGTTTCCTACAATCAAATATCAACCTTAAGTGTTTCATTTAGAAACCAGTTTACGATACCAGGAGGTACTGTTAAAATCTTTTAACATCGTAAGATAACACTGCGAAGATCAAGAATTCTACGACACTGAGCTTCCATAACATAATTTCTAAGATCAGACGTTTTACACTGTTATTGAGAAAGGGACACACTTATACATTAAAGATTCCATCTCTCTCTGCTCCGATGCACACGATCCCAAATGCAGTTGGAAATATGGGACGGAATTGTAAACGTGATGTGAGCGAGTCCAGCGGTTGTCGGGAGATATTAATAATGTATTGAGGACCTGATCAATACAGAAACATAATTACCAGCGTGTTATCATTAACTACTCTGTAGCTATATCAAAAAGCTTATTCTATACAACCCAATAGCAACTAATGAACAAAAAGGACCAGAAAAACAGACAAAAGTTGTAAATATCTGTCTTGGGTATAATTTCTTCCTAAAAACCCACAAGTTCCTCCCAGATATTTTCCATGTAGAGACCGCGACAGATTTATTATATTGATGAAGACTAATTATTAAAAGACTTCGATCAATAACACAACGAATTGACGGGTCAATTCAAACAATGTGTCTCGACACATACCAGCTCACTCGAAATGTCGGTTGGTGTTTTGTTTAATTCGTTTCATACAGTCAACTCGTAATCACGTGCCACGAAGTGTCTTCAAATGATTTATACCAAATAGATACAATGAGTATAATTATTCGAATGTAGAATGTTCTGATTCGTTGATAACTCAACGACGATGCACGATTGTATATTAATGCGAACAGTATTTTCTGAATTTCTATAGGAGACTCCATCTAATATATTCTTAATCGAAGTCAAACGAAGAAAAATACTTGATCCCACGACCACACGAGGATACAAAAATAATATACCGAAGACAAAAGTCGTAGAACATGTAATCGAGCATTGGGGTGAATAAATCAACATTAACATCTACACCGGGAGCGGACAATGGCGGATTTCGGCGGGAAAATAATTTAATATACAGCAATGACATCGGAAAACGAAGAGGTATTAGGGAGGAGGGATTTAGAGAAATCTACTGGGATGAAATATCCGAACACGTTATAGGGATACGACTGGGATCGATTTTGAGCTATAGGATTTATGTTATCGGATACCGAGATTCCGTTACGAATTTAAAAAGTACAAAATTATGTCCCAAATAAAAAAAAAAACTATGAATATGTGACAAGTAAAATATTTATTCTACATATTACTTTCTTTATACATTTTTTAAATATGAAAAAAATGAAAAGTACATCTACCGCTTAAATAAACAAATAAATCAAGTATAATTAAATAAATAAAGTGATTTTATTTGCTGTTTTTTTATATTTATTTATTTTATTGAATGACTTAAATACAATGAAAGAAGAACCATTAATAAAATACAATGAAAGAAGATAGAGAAGTGTCATTACAATTAGAGGTGTTGACTGCATGCACGTACATATTATGTAAAATTTTGTATAATTCTTAGCTAACAAGCATCATTGGGGAACTCTATTACGGGGTTAGCCGACAAACGAGCAAATGAGCCACGGGGATGGTAAGTGGTAGGCATAGCTCATAGACATCTATAAGAAACTATGTATGTACGTATATAGAGTCATTGTGGACTAAGCAAGAACGGCTCACAACCTTGTTTTGCATCTTCGCGTAGTAAAGGACATTTAATATGTAACCGCGGGACTACGTCTTATATTTTAGTCTGAAAAAATAAACATTCAAAGGCTTTTCAAGTATTCTCGAAAATGCTTTTAAAAATACTTTTTGGCGAACGAAATTTCGCTATACGTATTCCAATGTCGGTACTTGGCGTAATTCCGTTACAATTTCCCGATTCTTGAAACTCTTTTTCGATGCAAATACGTCATTAGGCTTTCAACGATAACAATTTGAGAGGACGAATTTTAATGCATGGAAATTTTCGTTCGATGTTGGATGCTCTCAAAAAAATTCTCCTTTTCTCTTTTTGAGTCGAGAGAGCAACAACCGACAGTTTTTAAATCCGGAAACGAACGTGGCAAAGACAATATACGTATGTGGTCCGGCAATTTCTTTTTTAGTTTGGGGTTTGAATTCAACGACCTTTGTATCTACTACAAAATTTTATTATCGTACAAGGTGAGAAAATGTCTTTAGGTAAGTTTTTTGCCCTCTGAGTAGGTATCACTCTGGACCTAAAGTATAAGTTGCTCGGTCGACTGCTGGCGGCAGTGATCCGCAGAGAAAAATGAGTATAGTGTAAAGTTCTATAATATGTATTACAAAAGTGCAATAAAAAATATATTAATAAGCATACGTATGACAAGTGTGATCTCTGGCAAGCGCTGGTCTTAATATTACTCTGTAGCGTTGGTCGCTACACTGTGTATTAAAAATCTTTGACGTGTACACGTTTGCCGCGCAATAATTAAATCTTTTCACTATACACTTGTAAACAATTTTTGGGCCAAATTCATTATTTTTACATTGATTATTTTATTTTTTTTTATAGAACTCGCTTATAATAATATTGAAAAGTTGTTATGGCTCAAGATATTAGTGTATTAAATATGTAATAAGATGGTTTTATAACAAAACTGTGATGTCACATACAACACGTTTTTTTGTTTACAGGATTTGTACAGATGAGAAAAATGGATTATAAATTATTTTATTTTAACAAAATTGTAATATAATTAAAATGCCAGTTTGTATTTGATTTTGACTTACATTTTTGCATTATTTCTGCATGGTATGTTATCCTAGACGGATACCGGGAAGTGTAAAACGGTTCCTCTTTGGTAAATATATCTTGAAATAAAAGTGGCTAAGCCGCTAGCAACAGTCCTGTTTATCTTAAAATTATAATATATTATTCTGTTATGTCTAAAATTAACAGAAGGCCGTATTCATTTCATACTAAATTAAATTATACCAAATTTCAATGGCAATATTAAATCGTGATGGTGGGTCGAAGTTAAGCTTCGTATTTCCATAACAAACGCCCGCCCCGGTGACGTCACGGATATTATTATATAAATAAAGTTCATTAGCCGGAGGAAGATGGCGCTGTTTCATTACGCCTTTATTGCTTCGTTATGAGAATTGTTGATGATTAAGAAAGTGACGTTAATTATTAGTGATAAATATCTATATACATATAAGTAACTCCGAAATTCCTCGTTGCTGATGTTCACATCACGTGTACTTCTTGACTAAAGTGGCTTAAGGGTCATGGAAAACTTTGGTATTTTGTATGATTTTATATTATCTTATCCGGGGGTCACCAGTTTGGGAAAGTGAGGTCTTTCGCCTGGTGAGGTGTACTTGGGTTGCGGCCGAGTGTTCGGGTGATGTAGAAAACTCCAATAGTGTGATTCAGGTTTCTGTATCAGTCACGTATTATACGATAAAGCGATAGGCTTCTAATGTATTGATGTTAAGTATCCAAAAACAATATTTATTTTCTATGTACATATTTGCCTGAACTTGGAACAGAACCCAGATCCGTTCGCAAATAGTAACAACACTGCAGGTTTGCTTTAGCGATACTTCACTTTACTACAGTTACTTTAGTAACTGTCTCGGTTTATAATAAAGCCAATCTATGAACTATTTGAGCCCCGAACTGCCGACTCTAGTCGGTATTGCAATAAACTTGAATTTTGATCGAACTTAGATGCCATAGCGGGATCCGGAACCGAGCAGTCAATTAAAACATTCAACTAACGAATTGTGATCTTAGCTGCATTGTCCAAAGTTACGGAATGGAATCTGTATTATCTGTGGCGGGCTACAGACTGCAACCAACTCTGACATTACTTGTTCCAGTTCCAATGTTGGAATATAATGGATACGACTATTCATTCTTCCAACATAATAACAATAATTCTAATAACATATCTACGTGTATATAACATTTTTTATTTATAAATTGTTATACTCTAGGCAATGTCTCGAATGTCTGCTACTCGTAATTATTACGGCCGCTTATTCTGACGGAAAATTCTATCAGTTCATTAACCGCTGGCCGAATCTTGTCGCTGAATAGAATTCATTTCATGGACCCTATATGCGACATTGTTTTATAGAAGTGAAAGCACGGGTCTCTCCTCATATTGAAGAAGTATAGAGCATACTCCACCACGCTGCTCCAATGCGGATTGGCTTGGATTCCATCTATTAATTGTTTACTGCTGAGCACGGGTCTCTCCTAATATTAAAAAGATCTAGAGCATACTCCACCACGCTGCTCCAATTGGTGGAGGGTTAAGCGGCTTGGATGAAAAGTATGAAAATAATGCATTATAAACATCCTATATTGTTTGTATGTTATTTATTTATTGAAACCTTTATTATACCAAAGTACTGTAGTACAAAAGGCGGACTTAATACTATAAATATTCTTTACCAGTCAAACTTTGGTCTAAATAGAAATCATGTTAGAAACCATAATGCGCTAAAACAGATTTAATTTGTTTAAAATTCATTTGATGATTCCATATAATTACTCATGGAGGTACACATATCTAGCATTCAGCGTATATGAATAATGAAATAAGTAATTTGAATAATTATCTTCAAATTAAAACTCTTATAGATATATTTTTCGATAAAACAATATGATATTCATTCAATATAATATAATTGAATTGAATGTGTTATATTTATTGCTTTCTTTCGTAGGGTTGTCAATAATATTTCTTAAAATGATATAGCCGGATTAATGAATAATTTAAAATTGACATATCATAAAAAATAGTATAATATTGATTACCATACTTAGACTTGTTAACGGAGACATATGTACATCATTTTTGAAAATTGGTTCTATTTAGGTTTAATGTTGGTTATTTGATTTTTCTCCGTGTTTCTTATTTATCGCCTACGCAGCCATTTTTTGTACTATATAAGTGAACATTTTTAATATTTTGCCTGACAATCGACTTAAAGTGGGGAAAAATTCTTACATTTTAAGTATGTAAAAACGTCGTATGACACGCGTATTCATTGATCATTACCACACTTGTATGTACTATCACAGAACAACTATCAGTCAGCTAGTTAATCATAAAATGAAGTATCATTACGTTGAGTTGGTTCAGTATTTGTTCACTTTGTGGTCAGGTAAATACTTAATAACAATCGGGTAGGTCGAAGTGGCGTCCGATGGCTATTAACTAACCAATTGTGTTACACAAACAAACAATAACACACACTGTAGTAAATTAAACGTAAACATATCGCCTCTGGTTGGCTTAGCATACAAACTCATAGTATTGGCTTGTATCGTTTGGAAATAATCGAGGAAGTAAGCGTGGTCAGAAAGGGAAAGAGCTACTTTGAAATTTCATAAGCTCTTCCGTGCCTCAGAGGACACCTAAATGAATATCAGAGAACATCTTACACACAGCCATCTGACCCTAAACTCTTCAAACAATCTGCGTCCTCGCACCCTGGTAAATGCTTCTATCATGAGCGGAAACGAGGTTCCGCTCATAACCATAAGCAATTGCTTCGAGCATTATGTCTTCGAGGTCTGACAGATACTAGTTTACGACAAGACACACAGACGTGGATTACTTAGGATATCAAGTAGGGTTTAATCCAGCATTTGGCTTAAACCGTTAAGCCACTTTAACGGTTTAAGCCAAAATAAAATCGCCCAATAGCCAACCCTAGCAGCCAATCAATGGGCTGTACGACACGCTGCGGCCATTGTGCCGGCACAATACTGCGACCATCCTCGCTGCTTCCGGTTATAAACCGGAACACCCTGGCGCCATTCAAACTGTTTCTCGCCACAAATACTAAATATTTCACCAAAATGTTCATACTAGCGAACAATGTGAACTGTGTGTATCTTGTACGTGTGTATTTTTCTGACATCCCTATCCAGCTGGTTGAGTCTGTGATGGTTTCGAGACAGATTTGCGCCAGATGAATGTTTGTTCTTGGGTTCAGTTTTGTTATATTGTTGTATTTTCCATGCAGACAGTGGCCAAATAAAGCAAGTAAAATAGGGCATATTTTGTAAAAATGTTGTGATTTCGTTTTTACTTAATTTTATATATGTTAATTGTGTTAAATAAATTATTGATAACTTTGGGCTTGGTTAATGCTAAAAATATATTAATGGGATTATTGTTTTAAAGTAATATTTTGATTTTATTCTATGCATGCACAATCAATTCAAAACTTGATCCCGCCGGAAAGCGGATGGCGACGTACTTTTAAGGTTATAAGCAAACAAACGAGCGGACGGGTCACCTGATGGTAAGTGAGCACCGCGGCCCATGGACATTAACACCAGATTAGGGTGTCCCTTACGCGTGGCCTATCAGAAAGGAAGTAACATTAATAGAGATGGCGACAGGCCTCAGTAATAATAAAGAGAAAAGATTAGGGGTTATATAAAACAGGTTTATATTTAAAATTTTATAGCTATAAATATAGTACGTAAACGTCAGAATAAATATTATCGTCTTAGATAAATGTATACTCTTTGTTTATTTCAAAATATAAAACACAAAACGTAAATCCGTGCGAACCGGGGCGGGCCGCTAGTATTATATTAAAATCTTGATTCTTTTTTACCTCACTGCGTCAGGAAGATAATGTTTTAGACACAAAATAATCTCGGCATCGTCCGCCATTGAATCACGTGTCAATCACGTGACAATGAAACTTCTATCCGCACCACAGATAAATTACAATAAAACACACGCTCGGGGCGCGGCAAATTTGATTTTATGCAATGTGATTTGTCATTTCATTACATATATATGTATATACACATAGATTACTTAAAATATTTCTATTGTTGTTGAAACTTAAAACCCAAGTTTAAAATAATTTCCGAAAGAGTAACGGCCGAAGTCATTGTCGGCACATCTCTAAACATTAATAATAAATTAAAATTCATTAATTGAATTGGCGACTCGAAGAGAGTTTAATGATAAATTAGCTAAAATTCCAAACGTCCATTCTGATACCGAAAAACGTAACTAAAATCATTAGTAATTCTCCCTAATGGTCTTTTAACCGTTAGATGGACACTTAAAATTTTGGGAATAATTATTAAATATACGGGAAAGTCAAGGGTAGGTTTGATGTGGGTTTTTTTATTTCGAAGTTGAGTTACTAATACGTGTATGACGCAACCTTCTCACTACAGAAAATAAATAAAAAGGCGGAAAGCAAAAGAAGTAGCATTTTGACTGTACGTACATTATGCCTATGCCATTATGAAGAAAAAAAAACAAGTAAGTTGAATATGGACCACAAACTAAACACGAGTCTGTGCAATAAAATTATTTTGATTTTTTAATAGTTTGAATTTCGAACAGGATGTCTTCCATTTATGATATAATAGTGTCTGCCTATGGCTTTTAAATATACTTCCTAGTTACCAGCCGCGGCTTCGGCCACGCGATGATTACATTGAAATAAAGTCGCCTATGAGTTATTCGAGTTGCCAAATTTCATCTCGTTTGGTTTAGTACTTTTTGCGTGCAGGAGTAACAAACATACATCCATAAA
This sequence comes from Asbolis capucinus, assembly GCA_018249125.1. Classification (NCBI taxonomy): domain Eukaryota; kingdom Metazoa; phylum Arthropoda; class Insecta; order Lepidoptera; family Hesperiidae; genus Asbolis; species Asbolis capucinus. The sequence continues at coordinate 9,336 of DWJZ01000956.1, read as the reverse complement.
TCTATTCACCAATTCTCAGGAACAGTGAAAACTCATCGCAAATAACTTTAAAAATTAGAGACACGCAACTCAGGGCCTCCTGTTCAGTACCAGTGGTAATACCGATACCATACATCATACCGTAACCAGATAAGACATCAAACCGGTATTTAATATATTCCTCCTCATCGATGTATGTTGCGTTAAAAGGGGCCAAGCTGAGTGATTGATGACTTCATGAGCCACACTCATTTGGTGTCTTGTTCCTGAGCGTTATTTTGTATCTTTGAAAGCGGTGGAAATGTTCAACTGATATTCCTGTAAGGAACGCCATGAAATGATATTTTATTAATTACACGGTGTTCATGAGTTGAAAAGTTTATAGCCCGGCGGCTTGTTTCGATAGTTGGCGATCGAAAAATTTAAGCAACAGCGGGCGCAGTCTGTAAGATGGGTGACCGCTAGTGGTAACCATTTCTGGACCATTTCTGTCCTTCGGAGGGCACGTAAACCCATCGTTCCCAGTTGTTATAGTTGGTAGTAATCGTTAAGCTATGTCACAGGTCTTCGGGCGGTATAAAAACTTCTGACACTTGGGTTGGCCAATAACAAAGGTGGTGAAGGCATCAATCCAGCTTGGAGCAGCGTGGTGGAATATCCTCTAGGCCTCCTTAGTGCTCCGTAGTGGGCCAGTGGTCGAAACCAACGTAAATCTTCAAACAGCAATCTAGTCGTTCAGATCACATAAAAACAGTGAACAATTTTATTGTAGTCGTTAGTACCTAAATACTTCGTTTGGACCTCGTTAGGATACATTTAAAATACGACAGTAATTGTACCTCTTACGAGCTTTTATTCAGCAAAAGCTTACTCTATAGAGTGCCTATTCTAGAAAATTAGAGATTTTTTGTATAAGGACTGGTCATAAATAAAAACGTCACATTTCAGTGGTGGGTAACTTGTAAAGGGAGGTAGGTAGTGATTTCTTGCATGAGCTTAAGATTGAACGATTCGTGAGTATCTGAATACATAATTATTACAGACGGCTGACTCAAGCGATATACAGTCGGAATCACCCGACTAAAAGATCGGAAGTCTTTAAAACAACAGAAAAGTTTTTACGATAACCTATTGCACTGAAAACTACACTTACAAATCCTTGATACAAATGTCTTTTTTACGTGAAAAGAATTTTCTAGAAGTTCAAAGTTAGCGCCTTTTACATTTTACGCCAGCCATTAAAACTCCAGGATCCAGCTGGTGGGAGTCATAACCGTAAAAACTGCATTCTGGAGCCAATAGTAAAAAATGTGACGACACTTTTGTAACGACACTGATATTGTTGCAATTGCGGGACATAGTGTAAAGTTGACTTTATGTGGCTTTATACGACACATTTTGATGCTTCACTAACCCAATAGGTCTCTTGTTTCCTACAATCAAATATCAACCTTAAGTGTTTCATTTAGAAACCAGTTTACGATACCAGGAGGTACTGTTAAAATCTTTTAACATCGTAAGATAACACTGCGAAGATCAAGAATTCTACGACACTGAGCTTCCATAACATAATTTCTAAGATCAGACGTTTTACACTGTTATTGAGAAAGGGACACACTTATACATTAAAGATTCCATCTCTCTCTGCTCCGATGCACACGATCCCAAATGCAGTTGGAAATATGGGACGGAATTGTAAACGTGATGTGAGCGAGTCCAGCGGTTGTCGGGAGATATTAATAATGTATTGAGGACCTGATCAATACAGAAACATAATTACCAGCGTGTTATCATTAACTACTCTGTAGCTATATCAAAAAGCTTATTCTATACAACCCAATAGCAACTAATGAACAAAAAGGACCAGAAAAACAGACAAAAGTTGTAAATATCTGTCTTGGGTATAATTTCTTCCTAAAAACCCACAAGTTCCTCCCAGATATTTTCCATGTAGAGACCGCGACAGATTTATTATATTGATGAAGACTAATTATTAAAAGACTTCGATCAATAACACAACGAATTGACGGGTCAATTCAAACAATGTGTCTCGACACATACCAGCTCACTCGAAATGTCGGTTGGTGTTTTGTTTAATTCGTTTCATACAGTCAACTCGTAATCACGTGCCACGAAGTGTCTTCAAATGATTTATACCAAATAGATACAATGAGTATAATTATTCGAATGTAGAATGTTCTGATTCGTTGATAACTCAACGACGATGCACGATTGTATATTAATGCGAACAGTATTTTCTGAATTTCTATAGGAGACTCCATCTAATATATTCTTAATCGAAGTCAAACGAAGAAAAATACTTGATCCCACGACCACACGAGGATACAAAAATAATATACCGAAGACAAAAGTCGTAGAACATGTAATCGAGCATTGGGGTGAATAAATCAACATTAACATCTACACCGGGAGCGGACAATGGCGGATTTCGGCGGGAAAATAATTTAATATACAGCAATGACATCGGAAAACGAAGAGGTATTAGGGAGGAGGGATTTAGAGAAATCTACTGGGATGAAATATCCGAACACGTTATAGGGATACGACTGGGATCGATTTTGAGCTATAGGATTTATGTTATCGGATACCGAGATTCCGTTACGAATTTAAAAAGTACAAAATTATGTCCCAAATAAAAAAAAAAACTATGAATATGTGACAAGTAAAATATTTATTCTACATATTACTTTCTTTATACATTTTTTAAATATGAAAAAAATGAAAAGTACATCTACCGCTTAAATAAACAAATAAATCAAGTATAATTAAATAAATAAAGTGATTTTATTTGCTGTTTTTTTATATTTATTTATTTTATTGAATGACTTAAATACAATGAAAGAAGAACCATTAATAAAATACAATGAAAGAAGATAGAGAAGTGTCATTACAATTAGAGGTGTTGACTGCATGCACGTACATATTATGTAAAATTTTGTATAATTCTTAGCTAACAAGCATCATTGGGGAACTCTATTACGGGGTTAGCCGACAAACGAGCAAATGAGCCACGGGGATGGTAAGTGGTAGGCATAGCTCATAGACATCTATAAGAAACTATGTATGTACGTATATAGAGTCATTGTGGACTAAGCAAGAACGGCTCACAACCTTGTTTTGCATCTTCGCGTAGTAAAGGACATTTAATATGTAACCGCGGGACTACGTCTTATATTTTAGTCTGAAAAAATAAACATTCAAAGGCTTTTCAAGTATTCTCGAAAATGCTTTTAAAAATACTTTTTGGCGAACGAAATTTCGCTATACGTATTCCAATGTCGGTACTTGGCGTAATTCCGTTACAATTTCCCGATTCTTGAAACTCTTTTTCGATGCAAATACGTCATTAGGCTTTCAACGATAACAATTTGAGAGGACGAATTTTAATGCATGGAAATTTTCGTTCGATGTTGGATGCTCTCAAAAAATATTTCTCCTTTTCTCTTTTTGAGTCGAGAGAGCAACAACCGGGAGTTTTTAAAATCCGTAAACGAGTGTGGCAAAGACAATATATCCTGTGGTTTGTTTTCGGTTACTTTTTTAGTTCGGTTCGAGTTCAGCGATCGTTTTATATACTACGAGATTTTATTTTCGTGTTGGGTTTATTTTTCTCCTCAACGTAGATAAACCTCTTAATTAGTTATGCTATGGTACGGGTACTCACGATATATGTTTTTCGCTCCGATAATTCTGCTCAGCCGGGACCGCGATCCATGCAACTGATTCGAAATAGTCCACGATGAGAGGAGTTTTAAATCATATCTTAGTAAGTTGTATTAAAATATTTCAAGACACAAGCTTCAATTTAAGATTTAAAGTTAAATTAAAATAATAAATATTAAATTAAATAAATAAGATTAAAAGTAAATAACCAGCTTGGCTTCCATACCATAAAAAGTACAAATCCATTAAAGAAATATTCGTATATCTTTCATTAAATCAGACACCAAATCTGTTCCTTACAGACGATATCACTCAAAACGACTAACTTTACCAATAAAGATTGTACAAATCAAAATAAATAAGTTTCATTTATCCTTTCATCAAAACCTTTCGCTCACAGAACACGAAAGTCTCATCACAAGTAAGTAAATCAAAACCTTGTTTTAAAAGTTGTTTCACATAAGTATATTATAAACATAAAATTTTACCTTATAAACCAGCATCAAAGAGCCTTTCATCTTTTACGTCTGTACCTCTGAGAATGAAGATTTTTTCATCTTTTCCCGTCGGAAGATTTAGTACCAAATGAACCTGAACATCCCTCATTAAAAATTAATTGGGTCTTAACGTTGGCTGAGCTCGCCTGCCACTTCCTAATAAAACTAGTGCAAATAACCTCTAGAGGTGTTGCTGTTCTTTCGCCTTAATTGTTCCGTCTTTTATTTGTTTTACAGTAAATGTACCAAACCGCTTTGAAATTTTTAACCTCGTGCCAATGTCTGATGAAAATATTCAAACATATAAAGATAAGATCAGTCATTCATAATAAAGATTTTAACAATAAATCACTACTAAATTATTAAGAATTAGACAAAATGGATACCGACTACAGCGCCATCTGCCGGGCTGATTTGTGAATCTAAACGAGGACGCTATCAAAAAACGCTTACAACATTCATTCGAATCAGTCCAGCCGTTTAAGAGGAATTCAGTGACATACACACGTACAATACATTTATGCAAAATCAACGACAATTATAGAGCAGTATTACTTCCCGGGAGGAGGCCTGTCGGCAGGAATTTGAATAGTTTTAATGAGATGGCCAGAAAACTTTGTGCAATTAGTGCTGCCGCGAATCAGGGAGCGTTGACGACAAGGGTGCGGCTACACTTTTGTTTTCCTACTAATGTTATAAACGTGAAATTTGTGAGGATGGATGGATTTTTTTTTGTTACAAACATCCGTAATTTCCGGTGGTGATATATTGTTGTGACAGGTGATCGTCTCTATATGCCAGTGCTGCCACCAGTCACTCAGCGGGTGCACCTATAAAGTGTGCTGACATATACATATTTTTCATTTCGATACATATGTCATACTTAACTCAGTAAGTCTTATGAACTATGAATTCCAATTAGTAGGTATTTCTAAATTAAACTAAACTAAATTAATGATTGTACAAATCCGAAAATTGTGAAATATGAAAAAATATGGACACCTGCCGTTCAGAGCATAAAACAAATGAAGATGCGTCGAATTCCATCTCTTAATCGATAAGATATTCCCACTCTTAATCGATATTATCGAATAAGATACTGTGTTACCCGATTACATATACATATACAGGTTTATATTACTAGCTTCCACCCGCGACTTCGTCCGCGTGGAATAGTTTGTTTGGGCTAACGTATTTAGCGTTAACCCGCGACTTCGCTTATCGTAATAATATAATTTTATATCATGTAGATCATATATAGGTTATCCACAAATAAACGAATGTATTTATTTAAGGATTAATAAGATATTTATAAAAACACCTCGAAAATAATGCATTATTTTAGAACCAATTTGGTAAGCACAAAAAAAAACTCTCAATAGGAAAAATGGTCTCCCGATTTTGAAACATTTTTCATTAGTGATGGTGGTCTTGGCGAGACGATATAATATAGTCTATGGCCTCTCTCGATACTTGGGCTATCTAACACTGAAAGAATTTTTCAAATCCGGCCAGTAGTTCCTAACATTCAAGCAAACAAACAAACTCTTTAACTTTATAGTATTAGTATAGATGTATGTATGATGGAATTGTTTAAATTAGATCTGTAGTATAAGACTAATAAAAATGTATGAGGTATGAAGTGCTGCATCGTAATATTTCGACCAAACTTATGACATTAAGGTGAATTGTGTATAGTTTGTTTGTTTATATAAAATGAATAAGTAATAATAATCTGTCATCTTCCCCTATGAACATAATATATATACAATTTTCCCCTCACAATAACCCCTGATTTTCTCGTAATAATTATGTATTGGATACTAGCTTCTGTGCGCGTATACAGGGTGTCCCAGAAAATATTGTCGAGCGGAAATCCGGTGATTGAGCACCCCTTGGGGTATCCGAATTACCCCCATGTATGTTTACCACAAAATATTGTTCGCATGAATATACATACATCTTCGTTGAATTATCAACGAACTAAAAAGGAGAAAGTTTAAAAAACGTTCTAGATCAACCCAATTACACCCATTGTACCTATACTGGATGCAAATACGATCTGGATTTTTTCCCATACAAAATTGATAAGTAAGTATTATAAAAAAATCTAGATCGAAATTGTACCAAGAATCATTACAAACCATAACAATTCGGATGGATGCAAGTTTGTTACTCTTACGCAAAATCTTTAGAATGGATCTATGTACATGAAATTTGGCTTAGTCAATAAAACATAAGCTTTTTATATCATACCAAGCTTTAAAATGCAAATGCCAGTGAAATGTGGGAGCTCCACAACAGCGATGTTTTAATTATTAAGAGGCGTGTAGATTTAGTTAAAGACTCACTCGGGAGCTTATTGTGCTTTAAAGCTCTTTCTTGAAATAGTTTTATAATTGTTAAGTCGTTTGTTGTTTAATGGTTCTTTTGAAATGTGTAAACCTATTTTTCAAATATACGGTTAGCCCGTAACTCCGCCTGCGTGCTATTTAGTGAAAGACGAACAAACAAACATATTTTCTCATTTATAATATTAGTATGAATAATTATTGAAGTTGGTTTTTTAAACACAGTTTGTAATAATTTTAAATATAAGCGGGTACTCACGTTTTCTGTATTTGTATAACACATGACTCGGGTTCTTGGATGTCTGTTATGCCTATGTTGTGGTGTCCAAACCTGTGAGATGTAATCCTAGTGAGAGTATTTCATTTGGTCTGGACCATAGTCCACCACGCTGGACAAGTGTAAATTGTTTGATTACACACTCCTTCCAGAACTGTATGAGGAACTCTTAGGTGTGCAGGTTTCCTCATGATGTTTTCCTTCACCGAACTTTAAAAATCAGAGGGGTGCAGCGCAGGTTTCGAACCTAGGAACCCCCGTTCGAAAGACCTACGTTCCAACCACTAGGCTATTTACATTATGCTGTGTTACAGGTACTCACGATATGTGTTTTTTGCGCCGATATTTCGACCCAGTTGCATAGTAGATCATGGTCCCGGCTGAATTCAGTTCAGTCCACGACGATTCGAGTTTAAAATCATACACTAGGCTATTGTTTATTAAAATTTTATCATAATGAAGATAGCATTTTGTTAACATTTGAAACTTAACAAACAAAATCTATGTATATAAAAATGAATGTTGAATTTGTTTGTTTGTGAGTTGGTTTGTCCTTTATAGACTCTGAAAGGGTAGGTGATAGAGTATTGGTGTCTTTGGCAACTTTGTTCGGAATTCTCTGGAATATGTTTTGGTAACAAAATTTTATCGATCAGACACATGGTTAATGAGTGTAGCAACGCACGCCGGGTACAGCTAGTATAAAATAATTACATTGTGTCACGCTGTTTGTTTTAATTGTATGTCTGTGGTGTGGAAGTACTATGCTAAAGTGACAGTTTCTGATTGTCAGACTCAGAGAACTTGTGTCTACTCCAGTTGCCCAAATCTTATTCGATTCTTTAAATTTATTAATAAGTTCTTTAAAATATTTGAAAACACAAGCTTTAATTATAGAATCCTAGTGCGAAGAAACATAAAATTTCATAACTGTATTGTTCACTGTTGGGGCGTTGCCTTGTCTGGTGCCAATCCTGGATGCATCAGGTCGTGCTTATCATAAAAATACAATGTCATCAGGACGGAAACTGTGCAAAATTTTAGCTCCGTAGTGTAAGAGTAAGTGGGTCTCATTAAGCTTGCAAGATTTGACACGAACAAACTAACATAGTAACATACTGATAAACAAACAGACTGCAAGTTAAATAAAAGTTTGTCATCCTTCCTCACTAATATTATAAATGAGGTATCTGTAACCGTAACGGTGTCTGTAACCTTTTCACGCCTTGTAGACAGATTTTAATCAAATTTGGTATAGAGTAACTCTGCTTTAGTCATAGCAACTAAGAAAATAATGAGAATTCCCAACAATCTCGTACGTCTCTGTTTAAAATATATCTACTTAGGTATATTTCGACGTTCATAGCCCAGCTTGTTCCGATTGTAAGCGATAGAAAAGTTAAGCGCGGTAGGAGGCTGGGTGCCCGCTAGTGGTCATGGAGCGCCAGGCCTCCTCAGGAGAGACCCATGCTCAGTAGCTTTTTTTATATTCAATAAATTTGTGAATTACAACAATTCCACCTGATGGTAAGCTGCGATGTTGTCTAGATGGTAAAGCAAACTAATTTAGCAAACCCCTATTCACTGTTGATTTGAAGACATTTACATTGTAATCGAACGGGAACACTGACGTGGGTTCGCTTATTCTAGTTCTTCGCGGTACGCATGATAAAAGAAGTCAATGGTTGAATTCTTCTTACTTGTATTTAGTTGAGTCCTATTTTTTGCACCAGGGATAAATTCCAATATGTCACATAGTGTACAACTGTATTGTACACTATGTATATTATACAGATCAACAAATACGCTACAATACACAAAATACAGTACAATACACAAAATACAGTACAATACACAAAAATACAGTACGATACACAAAACTATAGTTCAATACACTAAAATATAGTACAATACACTAAAATATAGTACCAAACAGTAAAACATATAATCCTACAAGTCAAAAAGTATTTAATTATGAAAGTGTGAATAATACGACATTAACAGAAATACACTTCACAATTCAAACAAGGAACGCTGGAATTGTTTGTTGCGGAGTTACTGAACGTGGCGTTCGTCGCCATACACTTGGTAATTTTTGTGACGAGTGAAATGAGTGTTACTGGCAGGGTTGTCAACTGTTAGGAACAGTAGCTTCATGGCCTACTGTTGAGCACGGTTCTCTCCTCATCCTCAGGAAGCTTATAGCATGCTCCACCATGTTGATCGAGGTGCGGTGAAGAACAAGATATACTGTTTTTGACTAAATTACACTGTTTGCTATTGAAAAAACAAGCATTATTTTGATAATTACTAAAATGCATATAAAATGAGTTACTCAATTATTTTAATTTTGATTGTTGTGTAGCTTCATAGGATTTTAAGAATAATAGCAAATTGATACATTTTGAAAAAGGACGAAAAAGCACGTCATTAAATTTATAAAGAAAAATCTGTTGTTTTTCAAAAAATGTAAATATTTATATATATACATATATATTTTATCCATTTTTTGTACTAGTTAGTTATATTTTAATTTATGTGTGTTTTA
>DWJZ01000955.1:0-26612 GCA_018249125.1 Asbolis capucinus | reverse complement strand
GTACTTTCCAGAATTATCTAGAAGTTCTGTTTTTAAATTTCTTCTATTCTGCTTACACATTTTCTGTCTTGTGTTTTCATTTCCATTGCGCCCAGAAAGCTCTAGAAATTCTATTTTTAAATTTCTTCTATGCCGCTCAAACATTTTTTGTCTTGTTCTTCCAGTTCTATTTGGTACAGATTAATCTAGAAATTTCCTTTCTCTATAAAATTATAAACTATAAAAATCCAACATAATACTTGGTGATCGAACCATGAAAGTCGAAATTCATTAACAGTTGAATCTACGTGACATTACTATTATTTTTAAGTATTTATTTGTTTTGCCCCTGTGTTTGGTAATAACTGCGTGTAGGTCCAGTTCGGTGCGTGCGCGGAAGACGAAGTCGAGAGTGGGGGCGTCGGCGGGGGTCCCGTGTCGGCTGAGCAGCTGGCGGGCGCGCTGCGGGTGGACTCGTACCTGTCCGCGCGCCACGCGCCGAACCGACACATCGCCCTCAAGTGCGGCTCGATCGCGTTGCACGCACACAACGACCTGCCCCCCATACACGAGTAAGTCATCACACATACACAGAGAAACTAATGCAGTCATTTTTATGCTACTTTTTCCTTCTTTCAGTAAAAGTAACTACTCCAAATTTGATTTAGTATAACGTCACATCTGCTCAACTATAACATTTACTATACTCCGTGCAACTGCGATCTGGAACGAGTATAAGTAAACCATAGAAATCCTTTTGTAGGGTTTGCACCAACAAGCATTAATTTGTAAACCAATGATTTTATTCTATCAAACTACTCCTAATATGTTTGCATATTAATAAATAATCAAAGCACTACTATAAATTACCATTAAATGTGATCAAGCCACTCAAACACAAAATTAATTAACACTTTCATCACTGAAAACTTATAGTCTCTCCATGTTATTTTCACCAAACTATGTTTGATATGGTTGAGAGGTTAGAAAAATGAAGTGATTGTATGTTCCTGAGCAGTGCTCTAGTGGTAATGGAAGATTGATGAGGAAACCTGCATGCCATGCAAGGCATGTAAATTCTACCAGGCCATTGTGTTGGCTTATGGCCTTACTCCTTGCATCCATACAGCAGCTTTGTGTATAATAAGTGAGACAATATAAGAGTTTTGCTGACGGTAATGAACGTTAAATCAATGTATTCCAATGCCGGCCGAAATCGACGGCTTAACCAAGAATCGCTTCACTTTAGTTATTGTGTTGTCGTAAACTTAAAAAAAAAACAAAGCAAACAGTGTTAACAAACTTTCGTAAAATATTTTTTTACTATATTTTTCGCATATATCGTTAAGAAAATAGCATGAACATTATGTAAATTTTCAAAAACAAACGATGCGAAAATAATAGAAATGATAAAACAACAAAAAGTTTCATTCTCCTGCTTGTCACAAGTTGCAACGGCCTGTTCTTAAAGATCTGAAGCAAGCACACAGTTTATCTACCAATTCTACTAGAGTAAAGGATCATATCTCTATATATCGATAATACGGAAAGGTCGATCTATACAGGATAAGTGTTATCACCTCTGCAGGTCGATGAAGCTGTGTAATTGGGAGGGAGTGTACGTGTCGAGCGGGCAGCGGCGTGCGCACCGTGTGCTCTCGGCCACCGCGGGAAACACCGTGCTCAACGTCACGGAGTCCGCCGCGCATAAGATACTGTCTTTCGAAGGACTGATCGGGTTGGTTCTTTACACCTTGTATCTGATGCGACAAACGACAGCGACATGCTGCATTCACATTTGTCGCGGTGACAGACACCATAACTTAATTATCTTATTAGAGATCAAAGCTGAGCGCAACAATTTCTGTAGTATAAGTCGACATTTGTCTGGTTAGCTATTGCAGCATACCGCCGTCCGCCACCATCCCTTGTTCTACCAAATCAGACATTCGCTTCCCATCTTAGGTATATAAAATAGTAATATAGAATTGATGACAGAGAAAACAATTTCTTTTCTCTAAATACCTTGTATTGAATAATGTAAGCATATTGTATTCTGGTTTTCTTTTGCAGCTTGGACATGTATGAATCTGAAACTGGTACCATGGAACCACTCATAAAAGACTTTAAATTGCAAGCAGTTTTATCTGAAGCAAAACAGATTCGTGCTCGTGTGTGCGCTGGGGACATACGCATCTATGTGAACGGACCTCGCGTGTGCACTTTGACCGCGATGGCGAATGACTGGAGACAAGTGTATGAAGAGGTGAGAACAATTTACCTTTCCAGAGCATCACGGCAATCTTTCTCAAAGTGGCAGATGCCGTAGCATGGATACTGCGGGTCTAGATGAGGGCAGTAAGGGGCGCAAAATCAGACCAGACTGATGTAGCACATTATAATACATTTAATTAAGTATAGTAAATAAATGAATGAATATCATTGTGATAATTCGATAAGTAAAATAATAATTTACTGGCCCTGAAAAATAATTGACTTTATAAGTGGGCGGTAGACGAAATATCTCTTGCTTCTTAACAAAGAATCTAAAAAGAATTGAGCATGAGTGTTAAGAATGATAAATTTTAACAGTCACATTGTCCTAGGAATTGCGTGGTACCATAATGTTTCCCGAGGTACCGTAGACATAGTTTTCTTGATATTTCTATTAGCTACCACAATCGACATTTTTTCAAGAAATTAATATATATTATAGTTTCTTAAATTCATGATAGAATTTATTTTTAATTTAGGTGTCTTCTGTCATAACGTCGTTTCTTCAACATTGCTTCAACTACTTGTAAAGATTGCGCGCACTGTTTTTTTTTATCCGCACAGCATATAAAGCGTGCTCCGCAAGTAAATTACGCGACTCCTTGGTGGGAGAGTGAGGACCAGGGCGAGAGCGAGGCCGAGGAGGAGAGCCCAGAGGAGAACCCGGAGTCGTCGTCGGAGGAGCATTCGCGGCTGGAAGAGGCGTGCCGTGCTCTCGACGGCCGCGTCTACCTGTACGTCGTCAACACGTGCGACGTGCCCGTGCGCCTCGGACAGGATGGCACCGACGAGATCATCGCGCTCATGGCCAACACCACGCTTGCCTACAGGTGCGACATACCACCCTTTTAATTATACGGAGGCTGTCTGTAGATGGTCGTAGATCATGAAAGAGTTGGTAAAAATATGATTGATCACGATCCACCTTGCCGCCAAAATACATTACGATTCAGGGCAGTAATATTAATCTCACAGATGGAATTCCCCGCTCGCCTCAAAGAGACTGCGTTTCAGCAGCATGAATATTACCGCTGACTGGCACTGGTCTAACAGTGAGTATGCTGATAACACATTTCATAATCAGTTAGGAAGCTCCGGACATCCGGTCAATCTAGTTTCTTTTTTGTCCTTTTTTAAAGGTTGCGAAAACCGTTACTCTTTATAATTAGCATTGAATAAACGTTACATTTCATTTTATTTTATATGTTAAGGATACATTTGAAATTCGCCGAAAATCTACCATTTTCCATAGAATAAAACTTAACGATTCATAACTTATAAAACTTCTTGATATTGAACAAATATATTTTCAAAGGCGTACCCTTTACGGAGGGCGTCCATAAGGTGCGACTGGAGGAGCCCGGGGAGGCGGCGATTGGCTATAGTCGACAGGGTTCCAACTACTTATACATACGTGTGGAGGACCTCGGGGGCAGAAAAAATATGATACTCAGTGGGAAGGTGCTACTGGGCAACATGCTGAAAGACAAACTATCCTATAAGGTGACGTAACTATCATTATCCATGACTTTAATTTCTTGTGTAGAAAAAACCTGCTTGTATGTAGGGGTTTTTTTAATACTAGAATTAAATTTTAGAGATTACTGAATGATAGAAATGGAGCTCACCGTAGCGGCTTATACCCGTACTACTGAATATTACAACATTTTGTAGCATGGTCAGGGCCTGTACATATTTGAAGATACGTGTAAGTGTGTACTTCAATGCGTGCACGCCAGTATGAGTTTGAAGAAGGCTTTACGTTTTTTTATAAATGTGTATCAAAATGTACTTTTGATTAAAAACCTGCCCCATTAACAAATCCCATAATTCCATTGCACTCAAGATAGAAATGTTGTAGCAATGATGCGCGTCGCATGCTTCTATTTTAATCATGTTTTCTTAAATATTAAAGTAAGATAATTGGGTGACTCGTCCAGGTGCGTGTCCGCGACGCGGCGGCGGACAGTCCGGACGGCATGCGCACAGTGTCCCGCGGCGAGCTGCCCGCCCAGAGTGTCGGATACACCGTGCTCCTAGTGAACTGCGCCACCGACACATACATCAAGTAACTAACCTATCGTACCTTGCAGGTGCAGCTGTGGACGATCATCACTACTAGGACAGTGTGCTCGATAGCAGACATAAAGACGGCAATGACTCGAGCGTTTCTTGCTTCAGAGAGCTCGTTAGCGGTCCCCGATTATTATCAGTTCAAGACACTGAGAGATCTTCGAATAGCGTTCAATTAACGAGTGAATCACAGAATGTATACATATACATATAGTGTTCGGTTCATTGCACTTGCACCGAACAACATAGGTATTGACGTCACTATGACGTGTCACCAAGCGCGTCGGGACCGTTTGTGATTTTGTTAATTGGTGGAATTAGTGCACAAGCAATTGCCGCCGCGACCGGGTGCATTCGGTATCAATCAGCAGTATCATCCTTAGTTTAAGTTTATAGTAATAAACAGTTTCATCTATCAATCATTGTTTTTATGTTCTTTACCAGAACATATAGTATGAGACTTAGTTTTATATTTTTCTTGATATTATTTCTTTGTACGTACAGGATAAAATTCGCTTCGCAAGAACAAGGTTGGACCGGTGACGTTCCTCTCAAACCTTGTCCAAAGGCCCACGTCCCGTGGCTGGTGAAAGGTTAGTTATACAAGCAATCGTTGAGTCCTATCACGGAAATGAGTTCAATAATGTGGAATTGCCCTAATAACTGAAGATTAAGGCGTTGGTGAAAGTCATTAATCTTCAAAATTTGCCTCCATTTCTGGTGGTTTTCAGCATTTCCTGGTCACGTCATCAGCTTTGTCATCTGCCGCAAGGGCTTCTCTTGTGACTTGCCCTCACTACTAAGTTGTCTCTATAATCTAACTACCGACGGATAATGTGATTAAAGTATTACATAATTTGGACGGCATGTGACAATTAATAGTGACCTAGCGTTAGAAACGATCATATACATACATATATGACGAAAAATATTCGTTCTCTGGTCATGTGTGGTATTTGTGTTGTATGTGCCCTGCCAGAGCTGCGATTAAAATGAGATGCAGTGAGGTGAAGCGTATTTATTTCTTATTTATTTAGTTTACTAAAACATAATACACCAAGATATTACATTATACATCATTTAAATATGTAGACTGTGTACTCGCAATTATAGGTGAACAGAGCATGCACCGTAATAATAACGCTTACAAATAAAATTGAAGGAAACTATGTCAATTATTATGTATGTTATAATATTATATTTACAATATGAAATGCATTTATTTCGTCTTAGGAACCGAAAGCTCACTGAATTAAAGTCAAAAATTAAGAATAAAAAGTCTACATTAACCACAAAATTAATAAGAAAAAGTATATATGTATGTATATAGAAAAATCCTATCATAAAATATTGTTTCGTGTAATCTATGATGTAGTGTTTACCAGCATGATGTTTTCTAGTCAATGTAAATATACATGTCGTGCTATGTGGTCAGTGCCGCTGACGAAGGGCGAGGTGCCGTGCGTGTCGGTGTGGTGCCGGGTGGAGCGCACGCGCAAAGACGACCGGATCGCTGTGCTCTTCTTCCCTATGTTCCTCATGCGGTCGCATCTGCCTCTCGACGTTAACGTGAGTTGCAATGTGTTTCCCAGTGGTACAATGCTATTGTTTATACATATGTATATGTATA
The DNA here is from genome assembly GCA_018249125.1 of Asbolis capucinus. Taxonomy (NCBI): domain Eukaryota; kingdom Metazoa; phylum Arthropoda; class Insecta; order Lepidoptera; family Hesperiidae; genus Asbolis; species Asbolis capucinus. The sequence continues at coordinate 20,656 of DWJZ01000955.1, read as the reverse complement.
TCTATCATCATGGTTGCAGTTACGTCTAGAAAATTTAAAATATTTGTTATATATTAATGATTGTTTTATTTAAAATAAATTAATAACTACCCCATGGCTTATGTCGATCATATGTATTGTATATGATCCCAGACCAGTTACGTACTGGGTAGGTGCAATCGGCCAGTGGTTGGGTGACCATCAGCTAGGACGCTAACTCGTCCACCGCGGTGAAGTTTATCCTAGGCCTGCACGCTTATGAAGAGTGACCCGTCGCTCAGCAGTGTATAAGTGTTGTGAATGTTGTCAGGTGTCGATGACAACGGAGCAGATGGAAAGCGACACGGAGGAGGAGCCGAGCATGCCGCCACTGACGCAGAGCGCGGAGGGCCGCGGTGTCGTCACGCAGCTGCTCGCACACGGCACAACCACAGTCAAACACACGCTGATCTTTAAATACAGGTCTTTTTATTACAATTTAAAACAAAGCTTTTATTGAAGGGTCTCTACGTATAGTACGTTTTTTTCCCATGTTATGTTTACTTAATAATGCAAGGTGAAAACAACAAGCTATGCAAACAATTTCATAGTTGAATTGTTAACTCTTGAAGATTCTGTTGCGTGGAACCAATTGTAATGTAATATATTATCAAAATGCGTTGACAAGGGAATCAAAACAGTATACATAATTTCAGCTTCGTACTGTAAGAGGAAGTATTCTAACGAGTTGGCGGATAGACAAAAAACAAACATACTATCAAATTGTAAATTAAATAAGATGCTGAAAAAAAATATATCGTTTTTTATTATTTCACATAACTCTTACAGCAGAGCCACGAGAGGACAGTACGATCTTATATAGCGGTATCTAATAGAGAAATATTTGTACGTAGTAATGTACGGTAGTGTGTGTGTGGTGCAGGATGGCGGACTGCCAGGTGACGCACGAGTCAGTCCCGCTGCACTACGGCATGGTGGAGAAGTCCGTGTTCGAGCAGTACACGCCGCCCGGCACCACCGATGAGATCGCCGCCGACGCGCTTCGCTGGTCATATATCCTCTCCTATATCACATACATACATGCAAATATAATAGAAAGTCGTGTTAGTTACACCACTTATAACTCAAGAACGGCTGAACCAACTGGAATGATTTTTGTATTTTTGTATTAAATTGTCCGTGGAATACCATTACTTACCATTCATTAAAATATCACCATTAACAGTTCTTAATGTCAAATCGGACTACTGTCACAAGTTAGATATAAAGCAAGCAAGAAGATAGACTATGGAATTTTAAAAGACCAGTAACACAGTCATTCAATTGTTTGAGATTTAGTATACCTTTATTTTATTACTGTTTTAGTTTATTTATACTTATTCCTTTTTATAAGGTAGCATATATGTATATTTGTAAAAAAAATATCAAAAGTTACCCTTAATATCTAAGAACATTTCTGAAGGCATCATTAATATTCGATTTGACAGACAACAAATAATATAATATGATATATTATTATTTCATCACCGAATCTATAAAAGTTCTCATACTCTAAGAAACTTTACTGGGAGTTTAACGGGCTTAACACAGAATAGTATGCAAATTTTTATAAGTTTTGACTGTGTGTCTGAGCGTACGTGCGTGCATCTCTCAGAAATGACTGATCCAAATTGAATTGTGTTGTTTTTAAAATACGTTTATAATTTAATATAGATATACACAGAACAAAATTTTCATTAATAATTCTGTAGCTTATCAATAAAACAATTTCCGTGCATAGGTTTCGTGGGCACAGCTGGTTTAAAATATTTTAATTAATTGAGCAGGACAACGTCTGTTGAGTCAGCTTGTATTATTATATATGAGCAGCGCTACCTCAGTAGCGCGCTTGTGTTCAAAAAACAGATGCTACTGTAATTTTACTGTAATTGATGAAGTGGTTTTCTAGAAGCCGATTACATATTTATAACAATAACCGCGCCTATAAGATATTACGATTTTAGTTATACAGACCCTAGAGTATGCAGGTTGCCTTACGTACAAGAGGTTATATTTATCTTCTTATATATTTGTTAATAAACTGATTAAATTGTACTTCTTATAACATATGTTCTTGTAGGTTGTCTATTGATATCGGTGAGAACACATGGCCGTACTCCGTGGTCCGCTCGCACTGGCCCTTCCCATGGATGGCGGCCGCGCTACAGCCTCGGTGCGATGTGCTCGTAAGTGCAAATTATATTCGTTCTTACCTTTGTCACATTACCGATCCCTTTATATTAAAACCATGATCTTAAATAGAGTTAGTTTTCGCTTCTTGAACGGCAAGGCTGTTTGCGAAACGTCACAAAATGCCATTTGCTTGGTTTCTGTAGTGATACTTACGATTAGATAAAACTAAAATATTTAATCACGCTTTGTTCAGATATATGAGATCACACCTGTGAGCTGTAAATTGAAAATTTAAATAAATATTTTATATTAGAATATTTTATTATTATGGTTTTTCTGAATTTTTTTATTCTTTTAATTGAGACATGTCATAAAGCTTAAAGTCAGTATGACTTGTCAAAAAGCTTAAAGTAAGAGCCAGTGTAATATGAATGAAGGTGCGGTACTCCGGAGTGGTGTGTGGCGGCGGCGGCTGCGGGCTGCTGGCGCGTCTGGTGCCGCGCGCGCTGCTGGCCAACGCGGCGCCGCTACCGCTCACGGTGCGCGCGTCCGACGCCGCACCGCTCTGCCGCCTTGACCCCGGCACAGTCATCGCGCTGCCTGCCGTCATCATAGAGGTTTGCTACTCGAATACGTTACACTCTCATTTATTTTACGGTTTTTATAATATTGTAGTTCTTGCGACTTTCGTGCTATGATCAAAGAGGAGTATGTTTTACTAGCGTAATCTATGTATATTCGGAGTTGATTAGAAATAGTTTATTAGATTTTATAGAAACATTTAATAACCTAGCGGATAGGTTACTTTAACGTAATGCGAGCATTGCATGCACAGGATTGCATAAAAGTTATAAGTTGATTGTTTGAACTGGAACTGCATCGCCTCTAGTATGTAAGGAGGATGATGATGTAAGTATGAAAACATCATTATATTTATGAACCCGCAGTAGAAGGAAGTAGAGAGTAATAAATATGAGTACAATTATAAGTGAGTGAAATAGTAACAGTTTTCATTCGTTTTTATGACAAAAATATAAGTTTATTCGTTTAGGGCTTATTTGTATTGAAATTCTAAATATATTATTGTGTCTTTTAAATTAATTTAGAGTTTCGTTTAGATACCCTGTATACACCATATTCCTTTATTCACTATTTGGCGATGACATTATATTATTTTTGTGTTATATAAATCCATATTGATTATTTTATTTTAACTGATCGAACTACTATCCCCGTCGGTCGGCTGAAAATTAGTGGCAGAGTATTGACCATAATTAATAATTGACTTAAGCTGCAGCACAAGTCAAATGTTAATCAACTTGCAATCTTTTATTCTATACATATTATGTATTTTAAGTTTAGAGAATATATATTATTTTATTGATATATTTATGTTGTTTCGTATATGATTATTAGTTCTTCTCTTTAATAAATTTGTTATCTTTCTTTCTGATAATCGTTCAGAGGCCGTTCTTCATAACGATCCAAGAACGTCACGAGACATACATGAGCAACGAGCTGTGCGTGTGGCGGCACGAGCCCGGCGTGTACGGCACGTTGCGCGCCGGACAGCTGGCGCTCGACCGGCCCACGCCCTTCGTCGTGCACTGCCACGACCGGGTGAGTCACTCCCCACTGACACTGATTGAATTGAATAACGACCGAACCTGCAGTTGCTTAACTTAGTTAACACAGTCTCTTAACGTGAGCTTTGCACGTTTCAATTTATATTATTAATACCGTAGTGAAACTTAATATTTTGTATTTTAATAATATAATAGATACAACAAGAATAGGACAAAAACTTGTTTTTTTGGTGTTATTTTATAGTGTATAGGCTAACTGCTACCCGCAGCGTCTCCCAATGAATAAAGTCAAAATTTAATAATAATATATTTATTTATTTGCTCTCACAGTTTGGTCTTAACTTAATAACTATTTAATAATGGTACGCAGAGATGTTATTCCTAAGAACCTTACTTTGTGAGAGCCTGGTGCCTGATGTAGGTTTTACAAAGACCTGAGTTACAGGTCACCAGTGCCCTCCCGCAGACAGAGTTAAGGCATATTCATCTTTTAAATATGGTACTTTATATAATACTATGTGTGTACGTGTTATTAGTAGTCAAAAGAATTTTATATAAACCGATAGTCAGTATAACGATACGATAAGTATGTGATGTGTGTGTGTGTGCGTGTGTGTGTGTGTGCGTGTGTGTGCGTGTGAAATTATTACTTTTTATCAAAGAAAGTGCTTATTTCGGCAAAAATATAAAATGAGACATTTTTACTCCTTATAATTTTTTTATACAACTCATTTATTCGTATGTATTTTTTATCGTCTAAGTGGCATTCATTCTCAACTCAACTTATTTTTTTTCGCTAATTCGCTTACCATGATAAATTCTTTTTATGTTCCGGGATAATATGTAGTCTACTTTTAAGATTCCATAGAACATACTGATGAAAGTTCTTTTTAAACCGGTCCAGTAGATTTGGAGCCTATTCGACGCAAACAAACTATAAAATCTTTCCTCTGTATAATATTAGGTAGATTGTTATCATAAAACGTTTTAAACCCAGATGGCGTTGATGACCGTCCACTACAACATGCATAAGGAAATAAACGTGTTCGGCGTTACAAACACATACCTGTTTTTCAACAAATTACCCTTTGATATCCTCGTAAGTAGTTCTTGAACACATCACTATACATTATCTAATAAAATGTTTACTTTGTGGGGAATGTATATTCTACACTACTTAGGAAAGTTCTAATTGGATCTGATTTTGAAATGTATTTTTCAATTAAATGATCCGGTAAAAGCAATATATTTTATTAGTTATATATATTATATATGCTGGTCACATAGTTCGACGGGCCGATAACCGCTAGGGAAGAAAGGTCTTCGAACGGAGACCACGTCTCGGGAAACAGAGCACAGGGCGCCCCGCGACCAGGTGGACTGATGACCTGAAGAAGACAGCGGCTATCCGCTGGATTCAAAAGGCTCAGGACCAGCCAGAGTGACGCAAATTAGGAGAAGCCTATGTCCAACAGTGGAGGAGTAGAGACTGATGGATGGATGGACATATATACATATTTTTATGTATATCATAAGATGGTAAGTGGTGACATAGTCTTTGATAGAAAAGGGCACTAACTTAATAAAAGCCTATAGTATATATATAGTATGTATATATTGTAGTATCGTAGGTACCGTCTCGTAAATTTTAAATAGTTCAAGACGCTAATAATGACTTACTGCTTTTCTAGATCTCCCCAATGGTGATACAATATACTCCGCAGAACCCTCCTATTTTGAGGCCCGATATCTACACACGTATAAAGCCTACTTTAGATGGATTGTAAGTATATCATATTAATGTTTTTATTTTCTACAGAATAAAGTACCTACAGGACTACCGATTTATGCGATAAACTGCACGGTCACATAATATACTTTGAATGTTTTATTACTAAAAGGTCTCATACAATTAAAATTGTTTAATACGATCATGTATTGTCTAGAATGTTTGGTGAGCGATTAACGTACTTCTGGCTGGGTGGGCCGTGGAATGATGACGTGGAAAATCTCCGGGCGTTCCTATGCCTCGCCCTGCCGAGTGGTGCCGAGGGCAGCGAGCCCGCGCACCCCGCGGTCCCTATGCAGGTCGGCGTTGCGGCGACACGCCGCTCTATCGCACTGTGCAACCATTTAAATGTTTCCGTGAGTACATTGTTATTATATGTACCAAAACCTTATTTCATCTTATACATTTTTACCTAATGAAATATACTGGGCCACCTTTAGTCTGGCGTTGAATCATCCTCAAGCTTTCCAATATCTACGCTCAGATCCAGTACTAACGTAGTATCGTAAACCAGTAGTGTATACATTTCTGTTCTAGGATTTTTGAAATTATGTTTTATTGATATTAAAATGAAGCAGTTCTTAAATGTCTGTCAGTCGACCTAGATCGTAGCAAGGGTCACAGGGCTGTGATGATTATGTAAGCTTGGATATACAGATCCCAGCAGTGGTAACGCAAGTGCAGCACGAGGGCCGCTGGCTAGTGACGCTGGCGCTGGACTCGAGCCCACAGTACCTTGTGCGCAACATGGCACGTGAGCCGCTCGCGCTGGCGCTGCCGCTTCGGTCCAGTCTCGACCCCGCCCTGGAATACCTGCCGGTACTGACCGCTTCCACCTTACTATCCCAATAATACAGACAATACCAGAGAGAATCTCTAATTGTTTGTTTCATCATAAAAATTAAGAACTAATTTAACGAAACATGATTATTTTATTATACTACAGCGATTTTTTTTAATGTGATTATGACATCTGTAGCCGATCCTGTAGCCTCAGAATCATTAATGATGACTTATGTCGCGTCTTAGTCTGAATATAAAAAAGTGTAATTTTTATAGCTTTTCTGTACTCAGAAACGATTTCTCAAATCATTTTGAATGCGGTAATTAGCCAACTTAAGCTAAGCCAACTTCTGTAGAAAATTATTTCTTAAGGAGTTTAGGTGATGAGTGGAATATGAGTTGTATTGTGGGTTCTGATGAGAGCAGGTGGCGGCGGAGTGCGGCGCTTGCAAATGGTGGGCGGTGCTGGAACCGCAGCGCCACTCGTACTACTCGACGCCGACATACCTGGCGTGCGGCGCGGCGCCCAGCGACCTGCACGACCCGCGCGTTGCCTACCTCGTCGCCGGACGAATCATCGGTTTATATACACCTTACTCTAATTAAACCAATTAATCGAATGAGCCGACACACGGCGGGTATCCATTCCTTCGCTTCGCCTAGTCTTTTGTCACTCTTACTCCAAAGGACTGAAATAAGTGGCCGCGTTGGTGTTCCCGTTCGATTACTATGTTAAGGTCTTCAAGTCAAGGCTGAATATACTTCTACTAAGTTAGTCCGTTTTACCATCGAAGATTTCATCGCCACTTGCCGTCATGTGAGATCGTAGTCAAGCGCTAAATTATTTAAGGTAAAAAAACTACAACCAATCCTCCATTGAACTCCATGAAATGAGATGACGACTTTAAAAGGAGCTGAATGCATGTCTTTTAATTAGCCTGCGACAGTGAGGCGGAATACATTTACCGAACCGACGCGATGCAAATTGTTAGTATAAATGACAGTCGATGTTTGCACGTACCCATTTTGGATGCGTGGATATATTAGAGGAAGTCGGATTCCATCGTGTGTATGTGCGCAGGGGAGATGACGCCGGAGTGGGGCGGTCCGTTCGCGGTAAAGGAGGGCGAGCAGCTGGTGCAGCTGCCGCGTGACCTCAACCTGAAGGTGCGAATAACAGTCTACCCGCACTCCACAACAGTCGATCTGCTCACCGTAGACGAGGTAGATTCAAAACTTTATAATATTTTAAATTCATAAATCAATCAAATATCTAAAAATAACACAGTTATACGTGCATTATATGCATGTTTTATATGTACTGTTGGCATATAAGCATAACTAAGTTAGTTCGCCTATCATCTAAAACATCATTGCTTGACACCAGCCTGCATTGTTTTTCTAGCATTGATTTATTTTCATAAAAATAAATAGTTACGTGGTATATCTATCATACTTCTTTTAAATGGGACTTAAATACATATTACAAAGTGACCCTTTCTTTGAATAATACTTTGTTTAATTTCATTACTTGTTTTCAGGGTGACCTATCAGCCAGCGAGATACGTCGCCGACTGGCCCATCGCTTTACCCTCCCGGACCCTGAAGTGAGTGCTCCACGTTCATCATACTTCTTCCAAATAATTTCATATTATTAACCGAAACCAGCAAAATATTATTTACACTGCGAACAATCCGATTTACCTTGTACATAGTAAAAATATTCGGGTACAATAATAAAAAAGTGTACAATAATAAAAAGGGGTACAATAATAAAAACAACAACTATTACGTATGTATATTGATAGAAATCCTGAAAAAAATTACATTCTAGATGCCATAAATACATGCCATAGAAACTATTGTCGGATGGGGAGGGTGTGGAGGGGTGTCAATATATTAGATTCCATACCCAGATATACCAAATCGATAACAACCTCGATATTGCATTAACGAAAAATAACTGGTTTTCAGTTTCCACCACTTCTAGACCGCATCGGATCTGATAACAGACGTAAGTATTCAACAATCCCTGTACTAAAACCCATGCTGCTGACCATTGGTTGCACAACATAGGTTCACAGTATATTCCACCGTGCAGCTCTCTCTTACATCGGTTAGTGGGCAAATCATGGCTTAATACTATTTCGCGATAATATCGAAAATCGACGCAGTTTTTAATAAAACATGATACAAGACGAGAAAATATTACCGCGAGCCATAGGTGAGTGTTATAAGCAGGTCGAGTATAAAAAATGTCTGTATTGATGAATACACACGCGTATCATAAGTTTTTCAACACAATTGTCAGTCAAAACAGTAGGAAGTTTATCAACATTAAATGTTATTATTGTTATGTATTTTTATTGATAGCAGTTAACCGACCAATGTGATGAGGTGTTGTTTCCCTTCAGTGTTCGAGGAGCTGGACAAGGCGCACCGCCGCAAGCTGGACAAACGAAATCTGAGTAACTCTTCGGGTACCGTTCACTCTAAGGAAAATGTTCAGGTGAACTTCACATTTTATATCCTCATAAGCCAGGAATGCTAAGCATGCTCCATTTAATGCGGGGCGGTGGAAGCATTTGTGGCCGATCGTGTCGTAAGTTTTTATGGCCCTTGTAACAGTTTTCCGTGCCCTCCGAAACACGATATCGTGTGATAGATTTTAGCAATTTGCGCTCAACACATCTACCTGCTGATTTTTCGTCATTGCTTCACTTTAGTGATCCCTCAGGATCGACGCCAGCCGTGAGGCTATGAGGATTTTATTTTTCTCTTATGTGTAATATTCAGACAAATTATTTAAATATTTACAGACTGTTAAAGAGAAGTCTTCAGAAAAGTTGCCCGAGTCAGGTAAGCGTGTTGCTCAATACCAAATAAACAGTGTTATTATGTGATTTCACTACTTACAGCTATCATCATTAATTACACGATGATATAGATTTATTAGCTTGCAATTTACTTTATAGTAAATGTTGCTTCCTTTTACATTGTCTTCTTTTTATTATTACCTTGTATAAACTTTCAAGAACATGTTATTACGGCATTTTATAGGAATTTGTAAGTGAAGAAGTGAATTGAATTAACAGTTTTAAGAACTTAATAGATAATCTAAATGCGACAGATTTATTTGACCGTGGCACGGCCGAATTAAATAAATACACTTTATGACGTTAGTCAAGCTGTACTGACAATAGGGAATGTGCATATCTTGTCTTACATTAATAATTTGTCTTTACGACGTTGAAAAGAATATTAATAGGCCTGAACGTATTTCAAACTGAAATTATAGCATTGAAAAATTTGGAGTCCAAAATTTTCAAACCCCACCATTAAGGGTTCGCTTTGAATGACGTGATATATCCCGTGTTTGTTTACTCTAAGCGTTTTAATTACTTGATTCTGATTTTCAGTATAAATTGCTATACAGATTATGGAAGAAACCAAAAAACTTGTTAGAAATGGTGCATGTTACAGAAGTACAAGAACACTTCTATTCTATTCGTGATTGTCGTCTATTTTCTGTAGACGTCTGACGAGGCTTTGTTATGATGACATGAACCTGATTCAATTTGTCTTCTCTCTAGATTCACTATAAATATACATACATAGATTCACTAGAATTCACCACACGGATACAGGTTTAAACAATGTTTCTCAATAATGAGTTAAAGAAACACATTTGAGACAAATTATAGTTTTATGCATATTCCTATCCACTATTCGTCACTATATTCAAACTTCTTTCACATTTCCATGTTCTGTTAATTACATTCAATGTAACAACAATGCGTTACAAACGACATAAGTGGACACACGCGCGTGCACAGAGTATATATTGACACTAAACTATCGTCTTATTTTGATAATTACAGGTGACCTATAAAAACCCCTTTCGTATGTGTATAAAGCTTTAAGTAATGTTTTCTTAACGAGCATGGCTTTTAGTCCTAACAGAGTCTGACACTATTTAAATCCACCAGATCGTTGAAATAAAAATTTAAAATGTCATTATAAAATACGTCTGAATAAATGATGATCCATGACATTAAAAAGAGGAAAGGTCTCTCCTCAAATGTACGTCTTTCTCTACTTTTATCATTTCGCATTTCTCATCTTCTTGACAAACTTGTGAACGCCATTAGATGACAAAAGCAAGGTTTTCTTATAAATTATAGTTTTTACATATTACATCTTTCACAATATAAATAGGTACTTATATAATGTACCTAGTTAGTTTTTTAATATGAATTAAAAAGTGAACAAACCACGGACGGCCTCATCATAAACAACAGTATAACTCGTAGTTGACGCATTGCTGTATAGTTCATATTAAACGTGGAGCTGCCTGCACTCCTTCTGTCCTGTCTATGTGGTCAGCATGTGCTTGTGTTATTCCAACGCTTATGTTTAGTTTTTCTGTACTTTGTATTCGATGTTTGTAGAAGAACAGGTCTCGGAACCACCTAGTACCGTAACGCTGACACAATTGGACTTCGACTCTGAAACGTCACTGCCGCTGGTCGACCCTGAGCAAAGTAAGTTATTAGTTATATGTATACTATATGTTCAAACATTAATACTGTGCCATCTACCGGTAGCATTGTTTTACCTATATTAGTAGATATTACAAATTTGGAGTGCATATTTGTGTAATGTTTCAATTATATGTGTTATATGTTAGAGTTGTACATGTAACGATATACGATCTGATTATGAATACATTCTTATTTGAGTGGTTCTCAAGAAAATTTTAAAATATTGCTTGAAGGATAAATTTTAGCTGAAAATATCAATAACAGGAAATAACTTAAACTGATGACCAAAATAAAAAATATCTCGAAAACTACAAATAATCGCTGAACATACATGGAGGTGAATACATCTCATCCTCCATATGGATACTGCGCTTGAGAACATGTGATTATTGCCTACGATTGTCGATTAGTCTAGGTGGAGATGACCGCGCGAAACACTTCATTGGTACAATTGCATATTTAGATTACACTACTATTAACATTATCGTACAACTCACCGCGTGGTGACTTCAATCTAGCCCCACTGTTTATTATTGTATGTGTTTGTTCTGTGTACATGTTGTGTTGCGAGCAGACATGTGGGGCGCGGCGCCGCTGAGCGACTGGCTGCGATGCGCGGCCGACAGCGTGACCGTGGAGCTGGCGCACGGCATCACGCACACTCCGCTCGTGCGCGCCACCGCTGAGCGGGTCGTGCTGCTGCTGCGAGCCGACGGGAAGGTAATGCAACACTTATTGTGTTGGACCGAATCACAGAACGAATTACTATTCATATCTTGTTTCAGAACCAGCACACGATGTTATGTGTGGGCGACGTGCAGGTGGACAACCCGCAACACTCGACTCGGCAGTTCGACTTCGCGGTAGTGGCGACTACAAGCGCAGCTCCGCATGCGCCCGCCCGCTTTCCTCCGCTCTGGGGCACACTCATCGCCGACGAATACTTCGATAGCAGACCGCGGAAGTCGAACATCGTCGTGCGAACCACAAACATTAAGTGGACAGTCGGGGGTGAAAGCTATGGCGGTTAGTAACTTATAACAACACACAACTTTACAATTATTCTGTGTTTCACAATTATATTCGTCGTTACGCTTGATTTTATCGAACAGTTTAAAGACGTACCTAACTATTCCTGGACAGAGCACATGCAATCACGTGAATTAAAGGAGCTCCGCGACGTTGATATATACGTGGGTCCGATATCGCTCTACATTGAGGATGTGTTCGTGCGGCGTGTGTCAGCGCTGGCGCGGCTGCTGTCCCCGCAGCCGGAGACCGAAGAGCCGCTCACGCTTTACAGCCCACTGCGAGTGCATCGGCTCTACGTGCACCCTCTCGACCTCACGCTCACCCTGCACACTGCGGTACGATACACGTCCATAGACAGATAAACAATAAACAGTTATACCACTTGTACGGTAAATTAAAATAATATTATTAACATTATATCGATGAACGGAACCCGTAAGTGCGTCACGCCCTTATTATTTTCCGTATAAGGATGAAATGGAGGTACTCTAAAGAGTCACGCGCTTATTGTTTTACGTCGTCGAAATGTTTCTAAATCAATAACTGATTACATATTTGATGACGAAACATTTTACGTAACAAGTACTGACAGTAGAAATGAAGATGGCGCTGTTACCTGTCTATTCAATGTTTCCTAAAATTAGACGAATTTGATACCTTGAATAATACAAAATAATTTCTTTGTAGTTCTTCCATATATACATGATACATTGTAGTTACCATATTAAGAAGTAACGGTATGCATAGATGCGGCTGTACATCGGAGTGGACAAGAGCCCCCTGCGCATGTCGGCCTTCAAATTAGAGAATGTGGTGACGACGTCCGACCGGCTGACGCACGAGCTGACGGTGCATTACTTGTCTGGAGCGATCCTCGGAGCGGGCTGGGTGGTGGGCGGTTTGGAACTGCTGGGCGCGCCGGGCTCGCTGGCGGCGCGGCTGACGAGTGCGCGCGGCGGTGTGCGGGACGTGGCGACGGCGGCGGGCGCGGCCGTGCTGCGCTCGCTTAACTCGTGCGCCGGCTCGCTCGCGCGCAACCTCGACCTGCTCGCCGGCGACGACGACCACACAGAGCGCGCCGCCGTCGCCAGGCATGTACTATTAAGTTGCTATGACATTTTTGATGCATCGGTTTAAGGGACCGATCTCGTGCAATGAAGCGGATATGAGATATTCTTCCGGTCAAATGGCGCTATAATTTATGTATCAATAATGTATAACTTCATGTTTGTTAATGTGTACCAAATGCAAATAATAAGTTCTTACAATAAACTTACCGTCTGCCCAGATAACAGTACTAATTAATATCCAAAAATTGTTTCGATTGCTTACGAGACTACTGTATCTAAAAATACAACAGTTTCAAAATTTTAGCTCAGTTCACTTCCAAGGAAATCGTGTAACGCGTCAATCTTTAAATCCAAATAAAACAGGTCAGACTTAACAAATTTTATCGACATGAGAGAATCAGACTATATGTATCTGAGATGTGCTGAGTGTCTCTTTCGTAAATATATCTAAAACTTTTAACTACTCATCCAACACAATTTTTGTATCATAATCCAAAAAACATATAATTTACAAGTATATTGTTTGAAGTTTGTACAATTGTAACTCCATATCGCCAACAAAATGCTTACCATCTCCAACAGGCGAGAGATCCCGCCTACACTGATAGCGGGGCTGTTCGCTGGCATGCAGAATTTCGCTGTAAACATTCTTGGTGAGATATTCTTATCATTTGCCTTTTTCGTGGACATAATTTTGAAAGGTTGATTGACAATATCTTAGGTATAATCAATGTACATAGCTTTGTCTAGGCAAAACCATGGCCGCTAGTGCTCCCTTGTTTACGGTATAACATATAGAAAAACCTAGAAAATATTATAATACAATATATTATATCGATCAATTTATAAAATAAAACCACGCGAACCACTTCGTGAGAAGTTTAAATAAATTAACGTGCTAACAGTAGTTTCACTATACATACATATATAGTAATCTAAAGTTCATTCGTACATATTTAGGTCTATACAAGTAAAAAGTGAACAGTCGGGAAATTAGAAATATGCACCATTTGGTTACCTCCGCATTTCGCCTTCGTAAAGTGCAACGATAATTTTTGGGGCTCGGTATATGTTTTTATAATGAAGTGCCAAAGTCTATTCTCGACTTACCCATTGAAATATAAAAAAAAATTAAAACACGGCTTGTACAGAAAGGGCTTATACGGATTATAAGAAATATTATAGTGTAAATGAATATATGAATGATATGAATGCTTGGACATAGTACACATCCGCAACCGTTCCACCCAAGTCTAAGGAAAATTAATTTGTAATTACTATATATGTGGGATTTTAAAAGAGTATCGGAAGTTTTTTCCGTCGGTTTTTTTCCCTTTCGGCCTACACTAAGTGTACATAGTCCTAAGTTTGTATTATCTATAAAGCCGATGACAGATAGGTATTGTCTATCGAGACTTTAGGCTTTATCAAAGATTTTTTTTAATTATTCTTTTATTTTGTTAATAATTTATAACTTGTGCACGGACTTTATATTGTAAAATTTTGACTTTCGTTAAGTGAGCTTTCGGCTTCTACGACGAAATAAACAATTTTCATTTCATTTAATTTCACAGGAAACAGTAAGGATGAAACTGTTTAGAGGAACTCATAAGAGTTTCGCCCATATCCGGAAACTAATAAGGACGTAACTCTTAGGATAGACTAACTTACTCTGCGCTCTTACTACTTTCTTTCATCGATATTTTGATTAATACCATTTCGCAACGCCCAGAATACTTCTTCAGTATCGTAATGTCTACTGAAAGTGAATGCTTATAGCATTAAGCTCACCTTTTGTGCAAATATTAAATTTATAAGATGTAATAAAATTTAAATAAGATGTGCAAAATATCACGTGTTTGTAAACGAACTCCCCTTTATTTCGTTTAAATGAATATTTTGATGCAGGTGCGGTGGGTGGGCTAGCGCACCACCCGGTGGTGGGTCTGGCAGTGGGCGAGGCGAGCGGCGCGGCTGCGTTGCGGCGCGGGCTGCTCGGCGCGCTTGCCAAGCCGCTCAGCGCTACCGCAGACCTCGTCGCCTTCGCTGGACAGGGGTTGCTCTCGCAGACCGGTTGGGACCCTGACCCCCAGGTATACCGCTCTGAAATAATAAAGGACATTCCGCCATTTCAGACGTGCCAATCGGAAACTATAACTATTCTAACGAATTATAACAAAATTGAAATATTTTTTTTAACTTCAAAACCCAAACTTATTAACTTATTTGAGTAAAAAGTTACATTTTGCATTAAAAAGAAGTAATAAAAAATTTAAATATTAAGTCATCATCATGCCTAATATATCAGAGCTATGCAACGTGTGTGTGTAGCAACGGTCCGCGCCGCAAGAGCTTGCGCTTGCGCCGTGGCGCCGTGATAACGTGCGCTGGTCGTTCCGGCTGCAGTCGCTGCGCGTGCTGTACGGGGTCGACGCGACGCTCGATGGCACCGCTGTCAGACTAGTTGTCACCGACAAGGTACCTTCACATAACTGTAATTAGTAAACTGTCGTCGCCATTCTACCAAACGTTTCAAACTATAACCGGTACTAATTATCATTTCAATTTGAAATAAATGGTTTGAATGTATTCAACAGGCATGTCAAAAACAATGCGCAGGGATGTCGTTATTGTCATAATATGTTGTATGAACAAGGCGTTATAAGGGGGAACAATATTATATTGTCAATTTTTAATGTTTGCTGAACAACTCATTTTATTATCATTATTGTATAAATATAATTTTGTAAACGGCAAGGGCTTAATAGCTTCCTTGAAATTGTTAAATTTGCCAACTTGTTATAATGTTTGCGTCATCGAAATTGTAACATTATAAAGGCAAGTAGTAACTGGAATTTCGTTGTTGACAGTTCCTGGTGGTGGCCGAAACGAGCACCGAGCGCATCGTGGAAATGGTCGACTTCCGATTCTGTAAACTCATATCTTATGACGGACGGGACGTTGAGGTACGTACTCATACCATTTTATTACAATTTATTTCATTTCTCAATTTAGTGCCCCTATAGCCTAGCTAGTGACCCTGCCTACGAAACAATAGTTTTCCCTCAGTTTTTCCTCATTTTCCCTCGGATTATGGTTGTTATTTAAGATGGTTTGTATATTGGTAATGTGTGTCATAATTACACACGAAACAGGGAATCCTCTAATGGTTAGGAGCATGTTTAAGCGTTAAAGAATGCAAGTAGTTAATTAACACTTGATTTTGTATGTTCCAGATGTGTGTGACACAGAATGGGCCGCGCAGTGATACGCGGGAGACAGGCGGGGAAGAAAGCGCATATCGCGTAAGATGGTTTTAATGATAAATTATCTATTTACTCCTAAGTATTCCGGAGAACCGTGCAATAAATTTTTTAGTTAAAAGTTGTCTAGATGTTGCCTCCCTTAGAAATTTAACTCAAAATATTGCCAGCATGAATAATAAAACGCATTATTTGCACATATTGCCGCATTGTGGAACGTGTTTAGATGTTGGCTGTTTGAAACGAATTGACCAAACACCATGGCACATTTGAAGAGATCTAAAATGTGTCGCGCCACATTTTTGTCGCTGATTAAACATCTAGTTATATTATTGATTAAAAGATTAATTGAGTAGTCGCATTTATTTTTAAGATTGAATACAGTTCCAAGTTTGGCAAGGGGACCCTATCATAGGACTCTACTAGTTAGTTCCTCCACTCTTTCTTCTCTGTTCATCTATTTGTGTCTATCACAGTGTTCTATATCTTAGATTACTTAATGTATCAGTGTGTGGTGTGTATGTGGCGCAGGTGAATTCTGCGGCGATGGCGCGCGTGGCGCGGTACACCGGCGCGCGCGCTGCGAGCGAGGGCCGCGCACTGCGGTTACGCACGGAGCGCTCCGGGCCTGCGCTCGCCGCTGCCCTCGCGCTCGCCGTGCGACAGAACCAGCCGACGCACTTCTCCTTTCTCTGAGCCCGATCTGACAGGTGCCTGTTGGACTTTAACTAAGAGATACGATCGAAATAATTGTTTTAGTAATACATGAGTTCATATCTGTTACAATTACACTTAATTTTCAGATATACCGGCGTCAGCAAAGTGGATCCAGCACCAGAGGAACCAGCTCGCCCTCATGGCCAACATGTGACACACACTTACATATATTCGTACTATAATTCCGTTGTCTATACGATGCGCGTGGTTGCGATGTTCGCATTTTAGTCCGTGTACTGCAGAATTACAATTTTAGTATTATAGTCGATTGATTAATTACATTTGTAATATGTTGATACTAAATTACATACTTCGAGTGATAAGAAAGCATCGTGTCGCCTTTGCCCTCGAGCCACCGACTTTGTTACATATAATAGTGACGTTAAATACATCAGTTACGGATGATTTATGCGGTCTAATATAAGTTTGATTCGAAACAGAAATTGTTAATTACATTTGTTTGAGTCGGCCGTGTGTCACCCTGGCACATGAGCTGATCGGAGCCCACAAGCCGCGCACAAACTTCAACCACAGAGGCATACAGACAAAGAAACGTAAATAGCGTTCCAGGTGCCAAGTCCTTTTCGACCCGAATTATGCGCGACTTTCATCTGTTTGTATTTTTATACTTCGCCTTTGATACTTACTATTCTGAAATTCTCATAAATTTTTTACATCTACTTGTTTATAAACATTTTGGAGACTAATTTAAAGGACTGTATACTTGTACATATCTGGACTGGTTTTCACCGCGTATAATTCTTTGTGTTTTGAGGCGTACATTCTGTGATGTCGATCAGGGTGGGCGCGCCCTCTGCTGGTCGATAACAGTCGTCAGTCGCACAGACACAGCCTTCTGCTGGTGTCATTGACGGCCTCAAAGATTAGTTTATAAGAACATTACATATTATTTACTTTTATTAATTTATTATACGAACCTAAATTAAGCTCGCCGATGAACTTCGCGTATGTGGCGGCGTAAAATACGTGTGACAGTACGTAACGCGACATTAAACGGTCCTGAACAATCCTAAATTGGTTCGAATATCTTTTACGAAGAAGCCATTAATGAGCCACCGCGACATTATTGCAATTCGTTTCCCATCAATCGTCGCAGAGACCATAAAAAGTGTTAGCTCAAAGTTAGCAAGCCCACATAGAAAGAACATCGGTGACCGTGTCGTCCTATTAGATCTTAAGTTGTGAATTGTGTAACGGATAGTCTTAGGAATATAGATTTAAGATGTGGTTTCCGCGATTCCGCAAGGTCCCATATCATCATCGGGCCGCTACAAAACATTAATCGTCCTGAGAGGGCGGGAAGTAACAGGGTTAGGAATAGGAAAAATGTACTCGTACATATAACTTTCGTTACCGCTTTGATGTAACGAATTTCTTAAAAAAAGTGACGCATTTCCGGACACTAGGTACATTACGGAACGGCAGGAAACATCTCGAGAACAGACAGATAGACGTCCCGGCATTGGCTAAAGGCAAATATTCTTATGCAACAGTGATGTTATCTTCATTATAAAGATATTATTGGATACGAACATATTATCGCGTGTATTTTTGGTACACGAGATATATAAACTTGTTTTTCAATATAAATGGAACTGTTTCGATGTGACAATTAATGCTCTGTAGTGGGTGTTTTGCTGAGATGTCAGTATCTTAGGTTACAAATCGGTAGCGTACAGCTTCTTGATGTTTAATCGGCGTTTTGTTTGTATGTCCACATCTGTGGCATGCTGTATGGCCCAAACGGTTTAAAGTATTTTCAAAATGGCACCCGCAAATGTAAAAACGAAGGATAGGTTTGTTTTTTCTTGCCTCAGCAATATGCATATCAAATGACAGAAAAGACCATTTTAAAAATGTATATAGCATGCTTGTAACGTTTATAATTATTGTTTTAGCACAAATAGTCAAAATACGTACTAATTATTCAGTGGTTGGTGATCGCAGTCGGGTTTTTATTATATTACTTTTAATGAATGTATAAACTTATAATATTCGATAGGAAACATTCCATATTTGTAATGATTTGAGATCTACATGGAGTGCGAATAAGTAAGCGCTAATGTACCAACGGATCTAAAACTACATACGTATATCGAGATCGATTGTTGACACCGTCAACTTGTTTCGCAAAATCCGAGAGCCTTGACCAAGATTCACTAATATCGATCGATCAGGAACCATATGCTCACAGTTGTAGCTTACAGGTGTAAAGAGAAATGCGCTCTAGCGCTTAAAATTAGTTTCTTCATGCATATTAACTAGGTTTGCCAGATGGTCTAATTTCGTCTGTGTTATTTTTTCCCTTGATTTTAATTTTTTCCCGACATTCACCGTGAAGTTCTGAATAGTTGAAACTGTTGTCCGGTAACCGGCAAACCTATTTTAACTTGTGTAGCAACTGTGGGGATTCACTAGCGAAACTTTAACTTAATCACGTTATAAATTTGTAAATAGTAGGTGACTCGATATGTCCGTCGAATCGTACCATACACGGATATGAAATTCGTGGCTGTTACGCAGACCGAACGATTTATTTTGTCCTAATTAGAAATAAGCCTATGTTTGACGACTGTGGCTCAACAAATTTCCGATGAATAATATTTTAACTTATATAATTATGACGTAGGAATGTACCTTATTATTATGTAACTTATAGGTATGTACCTTATTATTATTTGATCATTTTTATCAGTATTATACGTTGTATGCGCTACACACTCTCAAGGTAATCAAAACACAACCGCATTAGTATCTTTTTTACGGTGGCCACGTAGTTCATTTTACTCTTCTATTATAATTAAATTGAACTTGTATTTTCGAACGTCACTTAAACAGCCATTTAGTATTCTAGAAAAACAAACACAACATATTCTGGATGAATCTAAACATACCTGTAATCTTCTAGGATTCTGATGGAGTAATAAATATAAAGTTACATTTAGCAATCTAATCGACATTGAACCATGACCGACCGAGGCGATGTCGGTTGGCGTGTTACTTTGTTGGAAGTGGACAGTACTCATCATCTTAACTGACGTTTGAAACAAGGTGACCATCGACCAGAGATGTTATGGACACAAAATGTATTTGGATATGAATATGATATGGATTAAAATATTATTATACTAGTTTTAAATAAGATTGTAGTTTAAAAATGTTTCGGAATATTCCTTACTTTCTGATATGTCATGAATTTGAACCAAATTGCATTCCTCCCTCTACCGAAATTATTCGTATTTGATAGGTAATATATAATATATACTCGATTTTATTACAGTTTCAGAACTCCATAATATCGCTACTATAATTGTATATCTTTCAAAGTTGAAATATATGTGTCAAAAAATTGTTTTTTATTTCTATGTACCCCTTTAAAATTTAACAATATTGGTTATAGGATTCTTGTCAATACATCTTAGTCAAGAAAAACGCTTTATGGCATTATCCAAATTTCCATTCAAATGAGTGAAATTCGCATGGTGCATTTACTGCATAAAAGGTGACTGGGTTAATAAGAACGACTATGCGGTCTGGTCTGGAATTATTACGGAAATTTTATAAAATTGGGGTAATTTTTCATTTAATTCTTAGTTCAATAATTTATTTTTAAACTGTTCATAAAATTATGGACGGATTTAATACTTTAAAATGATAAACTATGATAGTAGCTTGTAAATAAAAAAGGCAGAATGAGAAA